>CARXXK010001108.1:0-63456 GCA_949089665.1 Macrosiphum euphorbiae
AATCCGCCAGCCCTGTCCGCCCCTGGTCAGAAGTGTATCAATTAGATTAAATTGAAGCATTATTTAAGGTATATCAGCCTAAATGGAAAAAATTGCATTTTAAAATGTCAATGAAGGGTAAAAAATATAATAATATACTTTAAAATATCAATTGCCCATTCATGAATAATTTTTTTTAAATAACAACATAACAACTAAAATAGTCACTCTTTATATGTATAATTGTGAAGTATCGCCTGAAATTTGAACTTAAAATATCTATCACAAAAAAAAACTGGGTTTATATATTTTTTAGATTTTTTAGGTACAATATAAATTACTTACAGGAAAGTAGAAACCTTATTTTTAATTTTCAATCCTTAGCTATACAAATTGAACAATTTATACGTTTTTAACAGCATAGTATATTCAAAATTTGAAGTAAAATGGTTATAAAAAAATTGTGCTCATACCTTAATAACATTTTTAAACTGTTACCATAACAATGTATGAATAAAGAATTAAGTATTTTAGCTTTCTGTCCAAACAGTAACATTATTATTAACATTTATAGAAAATCAACTAAAAAAAAAACACATCTATAAATCTTCTAATAAGAGTGGAAATATTTTGAATATTTTATCATGTATATAAAATGATGAAATAATCATTTGCTACAAATTTTAAGTACATTTTTAATGTGTACACACTACAAAGTTCCACAAAGAAACTAAAAAATATAATTTAAATAGTAGATTATAAATATAATTTAGGTATAGCTCGTTTTATTATAAATAAAACATTCTTATCAAATAGATATTGAAAATAACAAAAATATTTAAAACAATACACGTGTCATCATAATTTACACAAAAATTTGTTCATATTACTATTAACAATGAGTACTACTGTAAGCTGATTAATGTTAATGATGTGGTCTATCGACAACTACTCCACCATAAATTTGTACTGCATTTCTTGACAATTTTTCCAAGGTCCAAGTATTAGTGTTAGGGTTGTAAATTTCAAAAGTATCAACACTAGGTTTTTGGTCTCCGCCAAAAACATACAATAAACCATCTAATACAGCTACTCCTATAAGATAATGTAATTTAAATTCAATATATTTTTACAAAGGTCGTCATAAAAAATATAATTTTTATAGTTACCAGGGAAAAATCGGCATAAATTCATATCAGCTATAGAAGACCAAACTCCATCACTTGGTCTATAAACCTCAACACTTTTAAGATACACCCTTCCATTAAAGCCACCAATTGCGTACATAAGACCATCCAAAACCCCTACACCAACACCTTGACGACACTCAGACATTTCTGCAACCGGAGTCCATATGTCAAGTGTGGGATCATAATATTCCACAGATTTAAAACTTTCACCATTTGCAAAACCACCAACCTACACAATTTAATTAAATAAAATGTAAAATAAATAAATAAATAGATAATAATATGATATATTTATTCACAGCGTATAGACGATTATTGAGTACATCAACACCAAATTGACTTCTTTCAATTGACATACTAGACACTATTCTCCATTTTTGGGTAATGGAATCAAAAACCTCTACACTTTTTAAAACACTGTTGCCGCCAAGTCCGCCAACCTAGAATTACAAATAATATACATTTTTAATATAAAATAAGTAAAATATTGATTTAACTTACTGCATATATACAATCATCCAATACACCAACTCCTAATTCACGTCTACTAACTAACATGTCAGCCATTGGAACCCATGAATGTGATTCTGAAGATATGTCAAGCATACTAACAGATTTAGAACTAGATTCATTTACACCTCCCACAGCAAACACAAATTTATCATTTATGACACCAAAACCAGAATAATTCCGACATTCATTTATTCCTGGTGCATTCTCTCTTAGCTTGGTTGCTGGATCATACCATTCAGTATAACACTTTGGGGATGTATTAGACTTACTGAACATTAGAATAACCTAATAGAATTAAATGGACAAAATTATTGTGAAGATAAATTAATCAATTTGGAATTATACTTTTTGAAAACCATCAAACTGTCTAGGTTTACATCTAATTGTTTTTGGAATGGTGAAATGCTGAACTGATTTTTGATGATTAAAATGTAATGCTTCGATTATATAATCTTTACCTAAAAAAAAAAATAATATTAATTCATAAAATGTATAAATTCATAATGATGGCATATTTATGAAAATAACATACATATTTTATGACTATTTTTTAGAAGAGGTTCTTCGGATATATTAAATAATATATCAGGCTTTAATAATGGCAAACGTACATGTTCCATTAGTTTTGGCAAAAAATCTATTCTATGATCTGAATCATGTTTTACCCATTTTATAACACGTTCAAATACCTACAATAACAAATATTTAAAACTAGATTAAAATATAATAATAGTGTGTTCAACCATTCAATAGTGTATAATTTTCACAGGATCCTAAAAATATAGTAGATCTTTAAGATCATAGGTTCCTACTATTTATAGCAAGCAAAGGAATATTAATTAATAATTCTTATATTTTCATGATCTTAAATAATATATATTATTTGTTATTTTTAAATACACATAAATCACAATATAGACATGCAGTAGAAGGTTTATGTGCTGCGTTTGCAAAATTTTTTGGGCCTACTGACTAATCAATGTGGTCCGCGGAGGTGAAAGTTATAGAAAATTAATTACAGTCGGAGCCGACTGCAAAACTTCTTTATCATCAAGGAGATACAATTGATTTGAACTAATTTAAAAAAACGTTTTAAATATTTTAGAGTTATTTAATATTTATAGACATTTAAAATAAGACATGTTTTTGTTTATTTTCAATAACAGTCAATACAATTATTTTCTATGGTAATCAAGCTTTATTGATTTTAGTTATTTGGTTTAAAAATATTATTTGTAGGAACTTAAAATTTTAAAGTATATTGTTATATTGTATGCACACAATGATCTTTTCATATGCGCCTTTTTTAGAAAAATAATTAAAACTGCTCCAGAAATACAGTATTTCTAATGTCTAATAGGAAAATAAATTAGTTTATCAATTATACCATAAAATATACTTGGTAATATTATTAAACCTTTAGAGCTCAGATTCCTTTTCGTTTACAATGATTTTATATCATTGAATTCAAATATAACACATCTGATACAGTGATCCTTGTAGAGTCTAGACATCAACTGAACTGTATACTTGCCAGGGCCGTATTAAGGGACACTGCATGGGGGAGCAAACATAAATATGACGCCCCTAATTCAAAATAAGCCTTTTTTTTACAAATAAATAAGCAAAAAAAATTTTCTCGCTACGCTCAAACAATTTTACACAAACAATTGACTTACAAAAAAACTATATCCTTACTCTTGAACTCTTCGTCATATACTCTTGCTACACATAGGTATACATTGTCATTTACACAAATACAATTTATACAAATTAATAAATTATTACATACACTACATGTCTACATAGTACATATCAAACTCATGTCTCATGGAATATTCTATTTCTGTACCTAGCTATAAATTTACATGATAAACAACTAAAAAATTAGGTATACTATGTTTAAATATTATATAACAATAACATTATCCAAATAAATAACCAAATTCAAAACTTTTGTTATTTCTCGTATAAATAAATAATATAGATAGGAAATGAAAAAACAAAAATAAATAATTTATGTCTTTTAATTATTATTATTATTATTTAGCTTTATTTAAAGTTTTTCTTGCGTATTTTTACTGATAAAAATTTTTGAATTGCATCAGACCACTCTATATTTCTGAGAATATCATTTTCATTGCATACCTAATAGTGTCAAGGAAGATGTTTTTTCTTGTGAAAGTGTTGATCGTAGGTAATTTTTAATTCTTCTGAGAACAGAGAATGATCGCTCACCACTTGCGTTGGAACATGGCATACATGCATATATCCTTAAGACAATTAAAACATTAGGAAAAGTCAATGCCAAAGGGGAATTAGATAATTTTGTGAATAAACCATTTATTGTTAAATCTTCTTTTGAAAATGAAATAGCAATTTTTTTAAATTGGACTATTTCTTCAATAAATGATGTGTCTATATCTTGGTTGTATATATTTACAATATGCAATGCCTTCCTTCGCAGTGTCAAAGAATCTAAATTAGTTAAATTACTTAAGAATCCAAAATTTGAATGGACATTTATGTATGCTTTTTTTCTTTCACATAAATTCGAAGATAAAGTGTCAATTATAATTTTTAACATAAAAAGTATCATTCTTCATTTTATCCTCTCCATGATGTACAGACGTACAGTATCTACAGAATTTGAATCATCAAAATGTCTTTTCTTAAATTTTAATTTATAACGATAAAAGTTTTAACAATATTAAATATTATAATCGAACAACTACAGTCTCAGTACTTGGCATCATTATATGCGGGCAACGCGGTGGCTATAACATGTCAATATAATAAATGTAGTGAATGGTGATAACTGATAATAATAAAAATATACGTACTATACGTACGTTCTGGATATTACCCAAACAAAGTCCATAAACAGTGTTCTCTCCCAATAAGTACCCAATAGTTCTAATATTAGATTCCATTATGATTTTAGATATTCCGACAAGTGACGTCGTAAATTCGTATCTAAACTAAAATAATTAATATTTATTCTACTACCTAAATATTTTATTTTTATTATAATACAAACAGCACTATATTATGACTTTTTTTGCCGCCCTTAAATATTTGGCCTCCCCTGCCGCCTGGAGCAACTGCTCCTTTTGCCCCCCCCCCTTGATGCGCCTCTGATACTTGCCCACCTTTATATGTTGATTTTCCATACATAATATTAAAAATAAAATTTTTAGTTTGCTTACTTTTTCTTCAAATGGAACAGCAAGGTCATTAGAGGAAATAAGCTTCACCAAATCATCAGAAGATAAGGATAGAAAATGTTCGCCTTTAGCTACTTCTCTGGAAATAATAATCATTATTTGTATAATAAATTACCTACTTACTCTTGTTATAGAGAATTAAAAAATGTTAATCGTACAAAAAATGTTGTTTAATATATGCTTCAGAAATTGACAACAAATCATTACAGTTATGTAAGTCAGCAAACGCTTTGATACCAAGCCAATTTGATGGATTCAGTTGTTTTTGTAAAAACTCAGCACATACACCAATTACATAATCTAACTGTAAGATATTTGCGGCAGGTAACAACCTCTAAGAAATCAACAATAATCAACATAAAATAATATGTTGTTTGTAGTCGATATCAAATAAAATATTTTATTATACCTGTACATTTTTTTTTGTGACCATAATTTCCCCAGTATAGATATAATCTACTAATAGTTGTAAAATGGTGGAATCTAATTCTCTTAAATTAACAATATCTTTATTGCTCTCATCAAAATTATTAAACATTGCACGGAAATATGGACTAGCTGCTATTAAAACATTTTTATGTCCAATTACAATTTTACCATCTTTTGCTTTAAGTCTAATGTCACATAAAACTTCTTTTCTAAAAACAAAAATGTGTTACTCATATTTATTTTGAATGATAGTAAAATCATTGTTAACATACTTGCGTTGGGATTGTAAGTCTTCTAGTATTCTTACAGAGTGTGAGTCATTCCTAAAATTAGTTGGTTCACAGTCATTTAATTTCAGAACTTGCTTTAGATTATTTTCACCAGATGAAGTCTGAACGGTATCCATTTTTTTTACTGACCCAACACCTTTGAAATTATTTAAACAATTTTGATTAATTTTAATATCAGTGTTAAATTTTAAGAACCTTGGACAGGCTAAAAATCAACAAAATAGTGCTTATTTTCTTATATTTTCCATTACGTATATTTTTAGAAGAACAAAGTTATTTTGAATAAGTTGGACCTAGGTATAACTGTCTTTCCCGAAAAATCTACAACCACTTTAAGGAACTTTATTTGTAACTTCACATCATGATCAGAATATTATTGTATAAGTATTATTGAATTAAAATAAAGTACATTATAGAATGAGTTTCTTAGTTATTTTTCAATAAGTAAGTATGAATGCCTTTCCTAAAAAATGTACAACTTAGTTAGGTACGTAAAATTTTTTTCACTAAATTTTTCACTACAATATAAACTTCATAAATCCACATATAGGTGCTCAAACACAAACAATTGATGATTTATGGAGACACTTAAAAGTGCTTAAAAGTAAAATGTAATATATAGGTAGGCACATGGAACAAAAAACCTAGTCGAAAAGCAATTTATTACAGGAGGCGTTCAGTCAATCTGTCCTAAGATTTTTTTTTTTAACAGACAAAAGACACTTGTATGAAATACATTTTTTCCTACATAGATAATCATAGGTCCGACGTCCGACCATAGGTGGTACACCCATAGGCGTTACCTATTCAAACTGTGTTATCTGGCTGATGCCAAACTAGCTATTACTAAACTATTACTCTATGGGGACCGCCAACACAAGTGGTCATCTTTTGTAGAGGGCATACGTACCTATGGATTTCTAATTCAAAAGTTTGTGATTTTGTTAAAATGCTTACTTTGTCGCGTGTGCCTGCGCTTCATATTAAGGCGGCAGCGGTGTCGGTGTCCGGCTTAGGAGACTGGAGGATCGTTCTCAGCGTCGATGGTGGAATGGCGGTTTCGGCGGTTGGCGACTGGAGAGTGACGACACTGACGACAGTACAACACGTCTTCAACAAACAATTGCGTATAAAAAAACGCGACCACAGCTCATAATATATCTATGCCAAGTCTACGAATTGTACCGAAATTGATGATGTACGTTCTGTTAGCAATATTTGATAAGAGATTTCAGGGGTTCACAAAATCTATTGCTATTCGTCAATTTGTACACAAAGTTGCCTATCTCAATCCTGAAAATGTATTGCTAACGTTCAATTGTGTTTTTATTGTCTACCCGATTGCCATATAAATGTTGCTTATGAAAAAATCTATTGCCATTATTCAATTTCTTTATTTATGACTTATTCAACTATCAAAAAATCTATTGCTGTTGTTCAATGTCTTCCTTTTATTAGTTTATTACATACATGATACATGTACAATACTCAAAGTAATAATTGTATCGGATTTATAATTGTTTTCTTTTTGAAGAGAACTGTCTATAAATAGTTTTCTCTTTACACATACTTAGTACGTGGCGGTTTTGGGGGTGAGGCAAGTGAGGCACCGCCTCACTTGTAATTTTTACGAAAATAAAAAATATTTGGTTATTTATATTGGTATTTTTTACTATTTTTAAATTTAAAATTTTAATCGTATAATTTAATTTTTAATTTTAATTTATTTATTTATATTTATTTATTTTAGATATATATTTATATTTATATATATATATATAACGACAATATTGAATATTATTTTTTTGTACAGAACTTGTGCGAACGGGCTGCGAATGGCTGCGCGTCGCTGCAACGTAACTTAGTACTTACGAGCTATTATAATATTAATAGTTTCCATTTAATATTGCGTCCGGCCCGGCACGGCGCCGCCGCCACCGCCACCGCTAAAGCGCTAAGATCGACAGGGGGCCTATTCTTGAAAGTAGTAGAACGATAGTCGTATACGAATATTTGTACTTTTTCTACTACTTTGACAAAACCGTATTCTTGAACGCCGGTCGTATACGAACGGATTCTATTCTACTACCGGATTCTACTACGAACGGGTCGTGTGGTGTATCGTAGTAGAATCCTATTATTCGTATACGAAAAATCATTTACGCTGTAATATCGCCCGATTTAATTAAGCATTTATATGAACCTAGTACCTAAGCTAATACACTTTTTAATTATATTATTATTTATACCAATATTAATGTATTATATATTAAATTTCATACATTTTTTTCTAATACCTATGATCATTATAAAGTTAAACAACATTATGTACCTATGTAAAATGTACATATATTATGTGAAAGTATAGAGTATAAGTGGAGTAATAGATAAACATTTTACGAGGTACTTGTACCACTCCCACTCTAAATTTGATTTTTATGTAAGTATTAAAATACTCCAAGAGATATTCCTGCTTCAGAATATAATATTAATATATATTTTTTTATTAAAATCAAGACTCGGCTTTGTCATTGGCTGACATTATATTTGAATGTGTTACGTTCAAGTAAATAAAAAATTACGATAAAAAATGGTAAAAAATATAATTTTTTAAAAAAGATTATTTTGTAAAAACATATACAAGCTATATAAAATAATATTTTCAAAAACGTTAAAAGTTAATAGTTTTTGATATAGTGAGTAGTTCATGATAAAATGATCATCCTGTATAATAATATAACTGAAATAACTATAATTTATTATGGTGCATTCCAATAATAAGTATCTACTACTTATTATGACTAAATAATAGGTAGGTATTTACCAATATAATTATATATATATAATATATTTATATGTATCCCTTAATATTTAATAATAAGGTTTATTAAAATATATTAATCACCTTTTATTTATGATTATAATTATTTTTATACAATATGCATCAAACACATTACGATATTAATTTATTTCTAACTTAATTATGTTTTGAAAGTTAAGATAATATATATTAAAAACTAGTTGATTATATCTGTGCACGCCAAGACATCTGACGTAACACATTCCCGAAGGACCACTCGGGGAAACGCCCGAGAACTACTATGATTGTGGTGGGTCAATGCCACCACTAGCGCCGACTATTTGGATGGGTAGGCAACTATAGGTGCTTTCGC
The DNA here is from genome assembly GCA_949089665.1 of Macrosiphum euphorbiae. NCBI lineage: Eukaryota > Metazoa > Arthropoda > Insecta > Hemiptera > Aphididae > Macrosiphum > Macrosiphum euphorbiae. The sequence continues at coordinate 8,802 of CARXXK010001108.1, forward strand.
CTGATGGTTGGTGGGTAGGCAATTCTACGCACGATGACGACAACGACGAGGATAGGAAAGACCTACTTGACGGAATGAGGATGGTGCAGGCTAGTTATGGGGAGGGGGGTCTCTGTGATCGATTCGGTCTGGTGCAATGACCACAGAGCTCACAACAAACAGGAACAATACTTAAATCTATCTTAAAACTATTCGAAGTCTTGTGCTGTGGTTGAGCGGGACCGACGGTGATCTGGACGACCTGGGCGGCCTCTCACACAACGTTCGTTGCTGGCGGACTTACGCGGACCTGGAAGTCGCGATGATGACCTGGGCGGCCTCCCACACACCACGGCGAGTGCTGGCGGACTTACGCGGGAGTAGGTGGCACTTGATGACGGTGAGGCGCACAGTGTACGTACAAGCCGCCGGATCAGGTCACCCACGGATGACAAGAGTATAGAGCAATAATATAAAAAAATAACTCACGGTTGGAGTAGTAACAATTGGACGTTTATTATAACCAATAACGATGATGCCGTATTGCCGTTGCAGTAACGGCTTCCAGTAGCGACGCACGTACCGCAATGATAATAATTTAAAAATTGGTGTGTACCAAAATACGTACACATATAATAATTTATGGTTGGTGTGTATCAATAAATACGTACACCCGACAAAGATTGTAAAAAGACACGAAAAAAAGAAAAACGCTGCAATAGCGGAACAATAATAATTTTGTTAACGATTAGGATAGAACAACAATAAATTAACGTGTTTATGAACGAGCGATACAATTAATGAGAGTGTGTGTGTGTAAACAAAAAAAAAAGGGCGTTGGCCGCAATAATAAGATATCACGAAAAAGACAAAACAAAAACATTGATAATCGCGAGGCCAACGACCTAGCAATAATTATCACATATAGACAAAACAAAACACATATGGTAAATAACAATTACAATAAATCACGGTAGGAGGAGGAGGGACGATGTCGCCGTCGAGCTGATTAGCATATTATCACATTGATAATTTTCAGCGCCAACAACTACCTACTATAAATAAGTAAGAAAATACGTCATATTCTATACATTTATTTTAATTCAATGATATTTTATTTTTGTCTGGACGCACGACGCCATGGCTTGCCATATAATATCTTATACAGTTATATCCTATCATGGTCGAGCGCCTAGACACAGTGCATAATATTTTACTTACAATAAAAATATATACCTACCCCATATTTAAATAATATTGTGATCATGATGTGAAGCTACAAATAATAAGGCTGTTGTACATTTTTCGGGAAAGGTGATCATATTTATACTTTTTGAAAAATATCCTTGTTCCGATAAAATTGAAGAATACAAGCATACAGCTCATGATATTTACTATGATTATCATAGGCAATATGGAAAAAAAAGTTTAAATAAAGATTAAATAATTACATTTTTTTTCAAAAAAAAAAAAAAAAAAGGTGGGTAAGTGGATGTCGCTCTGCTGTACTGTGGGTCACTGTATAATGGATGGTATTAAATTTGAATGCAATGATATAATATCATTGTATAAGAAAAACGATTCTGAGCGCGGAGACGGTATGTCAGTCTAGGTATAAGACATATTATATACTTTTCTATGGTATTAAATTATATGGAATTTATGAATAAATTCCTTAAAATATGCACAGTTTTATCATGAGCATAATTCTTATTCCTTATACCAGGGGTCTCCAAACTTTTTTATTCAAGGGCCACAAAAAAAATCAAATTCTCTTAGCGGGCCAAAAGTTTATTAACACATATAATTTTTAATTTTATAATAATATAGGTACCTACCTATATAAATAATATGTTTACTTTATATTTTTCTTTAAAATATTGTTTACTTTACAATATACTTAAATAAAAATAATATAATATAAATACATTTTTGAAATAATTTTTTTATTTATATTTACCTATGCGTCCTATGCGGGCCACGGGCCGGTTAAAACTTGTTCGCGGGCCGTTTCCGGCCCGCGGGCCGTAGTTTGGAGACCCCTGCTCTATATCAAGAGTAAATAGGTAATTTATTATAAAAATAATGATTATTATTTCCAGAGAAGTAGCTAAAGGCGAAGATTTTCTATCCTTATCTTCTGATGATTTGGTGAAGCTTATTTCCTCTAATGACCTTGCTGTTCCATTTGAAGAAAAAGTAAGCAAACTACAAATTGCATTTTTAATATTATGAATGGAAAATAAACATATAAAGGTGGGCAAGTATACAGTACAGTTGATGTCTAGACTTTACAGGGCTCACTGTATCAGATGTGTTATATTTGAATTCAATGATATAAAATCATTGTAAGCGAAAAGGATTCTGAGCTCTAAAGGTTTAATAATATTACCAAGTATATTTTATGCTATGGCCTATGGTTGATAAACTAATTTATTTTACTATTAGACATTAGTAATACTGTATTTCTGGAGAAGTTTTAATTATTTTTCCAAAAAAGGTGCATATGAAAAGATCATTGTGTGCATACAATATAACAATATACTTTAAGATTTTAAGTTCCTAAAAATAATATTTTTAAATTAAATAACTAAAATCAATAAAGCTTGATTACCATAGAAAATGATTTTATTGACTGTTATTGAAAATAAACAAAAACATGTCTTATTTTAAATTTCTATAAATATTAAATAACTCTAAAATAGTTAAAACGTTTTTTTTAAATTATTTCAAATCAATTGTATCTCCTTGATGATAAAGAAGTATTGCAATCGGCTCCGACTGTAATTAATTTTCTATAACTTTCACCTCCACGTACCACATTGATTAGTCAGTAGGCCCAAACAATTTCGCAAACGCAGCACATAAACCTTCTACTGCATGTCTATATTGTGATTTATGTGTATTCAAAAATAACAAATACCTAATATATATTATTTAATACTATAAAAATATAAGAATTATTAATTAATATTCCTTTGCTTAATATAAACAGTAGGAACACATGATCTTAAAGATCTATTATATTTTTGGGATACTCTGATAATTATACACTATTGAATGGTTGAACAATCTATTATTATATCTTAATCTAGTTTTTAATATTTTTTATTGTAGGTATTTGAATGTGTTATCAAATGGGTAAAACATGATTCAGATCATAGAATAGATTTTTTGCCAAAACTAATGGAACATGTACGTTTGCCATTACTAAAGCCTGATATATTAATTAATATATCTGAAGAACCTCTTCTAAAAAATAGTCATAAATGTATGTTATTTTCATAAATATGCCATCATTATGGATTTATACATTTTATGAATTATTATTATAATTTTTTTAGGTAAAGATTATATAATCGAAGCATTACATTTTAATCATCAACAATTAGTTCAGCATTTCACCATTCCAAAAACAATTAGGTTTAAACCTAGACAGTTTGGTGGTTTTAAAAAAGTATGATTCCAAATTGATTAATTTATCTTCACAATAATTTTTTCGATTGAATTCTATTAGGTTCTTCTAATGTTCAGTAAGTCTAATATATCGCCAAAGTGTTATACCGAATGGTATGACCCAGCAACCAAGCTAAGAGAGAATGCACCAGGAATAAATGAATGTCGGAATTGTGCTGGTTTTGGTGTTATACGTGATCAATTTGTGTTTGCTGTAGGAGGTGTAAATGGATCAAGTTCTAAGTCTGTAAGTATGCTTGACGTATCTTCACAATCACCTTCATGGGTTCCAATGGCTGACATGTTAGTTAGTAGAATGGATTTGGGAGTTGGTGTATTGGATGATTGTATATATGCAGTAAGTTAAATCAATATTTTACTTATTTTATATCAAAAATGTATAATATTTGTAATTCTAGGTTGGTGGATTTGACGGCAACAGTGGTTTAAAAAGTGTAGAGGTATTTGATATCAGTACCCAAAAATGGAGAATGGTGTCTAGTATGACAATTGAAAGACGTAATTTGGGCGTATGTGTACTCAATAATCGCTTATACGCTGTGAATAATTATATAATTTCTTTATTTTTAATTTGCAATATGTAATTAAATTAAATCGTTTAGGTTGGAGGTGTTAATAAGGTAGTTTTGAAATCTGTGGAATATTATGATCCCAGTCTTAACAAATGGACACTAGTTTCAGAAATGTCTGAGTGTCGTCAAGGTGTTGGTGTAGGGGTTTTGGATGGTCTTATGTACGCAATTGGTGGCTTTACTGGAATAGAGGATCTTAAAAGTGTTGAGGTTTATAGACCAAGTGATGGAGTTTGGTCTTCTATAGCTGACATGCATTTATCCCGTTATTGTCCTAGTAACTATAACAATTAATTTTTTAGGACGACCTTTGTAAAAATATATTGAATTTAAATTACATTATCTTATAGGAGTAGCCGTATTAGATGGTTTATTGTATGTTTTTGGCGGAGACAAAAAACCTAGTGTTGATACTTTTGAAATTTACAATCCTAACACCAATACTTGGACCTTGGAAAGATTGTCAAGAAATGGAGTACAAATTTATGGTGGAGTAGTTGACGTGAGGAGTCCTGCAGTGCAACAGGCATTGAGAAACCGTTTTCCGGGAGCAGCCGGAGAGACGGCTTCGGACTGCGCGAGACTGGCGACCCTTACACTGGCGTTCGGGATTTGGTTTGTCGCCCAGTCCGTCGGCACCGTCATGTTTCTGGCGGCGGAGTTTCTCGGGCCCTCCAGCCGTCAAGAACAGCAGACGCCACTGGAAGTCCGATGGACGACACTCCGCTGCCTTTATGCAGCGTCGAGGAGCCATCAGCCGCGTGGACCGACACCACGTAAGTGCATTTACCTATAGGTATAATCAGAAATTAAATAATGTTTTTTTTTTTATATTACCGATTGACCAATTACATTTAAATATTGAAAAAAGAGACATGCTTTATTTTCGAAATTTGATAAGGGTATTCTGATGGACGAGGGTATGTAAAAAAAAACATTTCAACAGAAATCGTCTATTAACACCTTGAGGAGTCCTGCAGTGCAACAAGCATTGAGAATCCGTTTTCCGGGAGCAGCCGGAGAGACGGCGTCGGACTGCGCGAGACTGGCGACTCTTACACTAGCGTTTGAGATTTGGTTTTCCGCTCAGTCCGTCGGCACCGTCATGTTTCTGGCGGCGGAGTTTCTCGGGCCCTCCAGCTGTCAGGAACAGCAGACGCCACTGGAAGTCCGATGGACGACACTCCGCTGCCTTTATGCAGCGTCGAGGAGCCATCAGCCGCGTGGACCAACACCACGTAAGTGCATTTACCTATAGGTATAATCAGAAGTTAAATAATGTTTTTAGATTCTGAGCGGAGCGATGAATGTATTGGTTTTACAATGATGTATGTTTTTTTTTATATTTTTATTTATATTTTTATATTTTTGTGTCTGTCATCACGTTTTAGGACAGTAAAAGTGCTTGGATTTTCTTCATCAGTAGCTTTTCTGATAGGAAAGTGAATCTAGTTGGTACTTTGGGGGGTCAAAAGTATAAATTTCCCAGTAGTTTTCACAAGCGCCGGGAAAAACAACATAAAAATTAAGGAAAAACGGGAATTTTTACGCAAAATTGGTTTTCCAAAAAATCGATTTTGGTTATTGGTGTAACTCTAAAACAAATGAACGTATATACATGAAATTTTCACTGGTTGTTTATATTTGCATTTTCTATACACGATAACATTTTCAAAATATTTTGATTTATTTTGAACTGTTTAGGGACATTTTCATTTTCCATTTTTTTTTAGTTTTTTTTCTAAAAATATCAATAAAATTTTATTTATTGGTTGCGAAAGCTTGAAAATTTAATAGAAGGCTCCTAATATGTTGTTTCAAAGGCAGATGAAAAATATTAAAAATCCTTAGTCACAATTTTTTTTTATAAGCATTTAAAGTTCAAAAATTGACAAAATATGGAAAAATCACGAAAATTAGCAAATTATTTTGAGTTAAGAATTCGTAAAAATTTTTCTTTTTAAATCTAAGATTTGAAAATGAAACACAAGATTCCTTATAAGATTATCTACCTTTATCAATAAAAAAATCTCTACCGGACAGTCAAATTAAATTTTTATGAGCGTTTGAAATTCAAATTTTTACAACATTGGATTTTCACTCGATTTCTCATGTAGCGATTTCCTTATTTTGTTGTAATTCAAAAACGAATAACTGTAGATACATGAAAATTTCACTGAATGTTTATATTAGCATTTCCTATACACCATACAATTTTGAAAATATTTTGACTCTTTTTGAGCTGTTTATGGACATTTACAGCTTTCAATTTTTTTTAGTTTTTTTTTCTATAAATATCAATAAAGTTTTATCTGTTGGGCCAAAAAGTGTAAAAATTTAATACAAGGCTCCTGATATATTGTTACAATATCAGTTGAAAAATATTAAAAATACATAGGCACGATTTTTTTTTATAAGCATTTAAAGTTGAAATTTTGACAAAATTTATCAAAATCTCGAAAATTATCAATCGTTGGAATTAAAAAATTATAAAATGTTCAGTTTTTATAACTAAGAGTTGAAAATTTAAAACAAAGATTCTCTTAAATAATTCATACTGTAACCAAAAAATCTAAAAAATATATAAACACACTTATTTTTTACAGACATTTTAATTTCAAATTTAGACAAAATTTCATATTTAAACCAAGAATTACGATTTTAGTTATTTTGTTGTGATTGTATAATATTATTCGTGGGTACTTGAAATTTCTAAAGTAATCTACTATATATATCTATGATAGTATCAGGGTTTGTTGTTGGTGTATAACGCGTTATAAGTACCTAATGGCTATTATTGTGATATGATTAATTTGGAATTCATTATAGGTCAATTTTTTTAATACCATAGATATGTATATAATATGTCTTATACCTAGAAGGACATACCGTCTCCGCTCAGAATCGTTTTTCTTATACAATGATATTATATCATTGAATTCAAATTTAATACCATCCATTATACAATGACCCACTTGTAACCTACTGTACAGCAGAGCGACACCCACTTGCCCACCTTTTTTTATATTACCGATAGACCAATTACATTTAAATATTGGAGAAAAAGACATACTTTATTTTCGAAATTTGATAAGGGTATTCTGATGGACGAGGGTATGTATACTGTTCGACAAAGGTACCTACTGTAATATTTTTTGCATTAAAAATAAATAAAACCGTTTTCGTGGAAATAAAAGTGAACATATTATTATTTCTACTTAATTTTAATTACCGAAATGTAATAATTATTGTCTATAATGTAATAAAATATTATAACAACTATAGCTGTCCCGCCCGACGTTGTCCAGGCCAAAGATTTGTATTTTTAATAAATATATTTGTACAAAATGTATATTATATCATATTTCTTCTAATTATAATATTAATAAAATATGTAACAAATTGTGCAACCATTTAGATTGACAAAAAATAATTTATTTTTTCGTATGCTAAAAAAAAATCATGTGTGCTCCACCCTCTTTCTTTTTAATTTTCAAGTAATAATCTATTGAAATAACTTTTATTGACTTTTTTGAAACCTTCCCCCGAAACTCAACCGATTTATTAGTGAAAACCGCATAAAAATGTGTTCTTTTCAAGACATGCTCGTACATACAAAAAATAAGTGGCAGTGTTTCTCTACTATACTATACATATTATAATATAAAATACATATAAACCTTCCTCTTGAATCACTCTACCAATTAAAAAAAAACACATCAAAGTCTGTTGCGTAGTTTTAAAGATCTAAGCATATAGACAGACAGTGGGACTTTGTTAAGATAAAGACTTATTATTTTTTTTTTATAATTTAAATATTTTCTATATGTTTGTGTCTATAGCAACCATTATCATAAACAAAAATTTCCATCGTAAATCTCAAAATCCCTTTTTGAGCATCTCCTAGGGGTGTTTCTCTTTTATATTATGCATGGTATATACAAATAAACCTTCCACTTGAATCACCCTCTCAATTAAAAAAAACCGCATCAAAATACGTTGCGTAGTTTTAAAGATCTAAGAATTCAGAGAAAAAAAGGGACTTTGTTAAGATATATCAAGTACCTATTATCTGCATTTTCTAATAATTGTAATATTTTCTGTTTGTAATAGTCATTACTGTAGATATTGACTCCGAAAAGATTATGATGGCCAAGCAAAATGCCGCCATTTATGGAGTACTCGAAAAAATTGAGTTCGTTGTTGGAGACTTTTTCAAACTGGCAAGTCAGTTATAGTCACATCGCCACCATGGGGCGGTCCAGAATATAGTAAAATGGGCCGTTAGATTTGTGCGTGGATAAGATTCTGGAAGTGGGGAAAACGATTGCCCCAAAAATACTGTTACATCTGCCAAAAAACCTCGATAAAAACGAGGTTTGTACATCATTCAGCTTAAACATGGAACAATAATTTATATTTTAAATGTCTATAGTTGGAAAATGTGCAACGGAGTTGGTGCCAACTTTCGGAAGATTGAAAATGTGTTTATGGACACTGGACAGGTACCTCAACTCGACGTTGCTGTATGTCCGATCCAATAATGATGTAAGTTATAAGTCATTGTGTATTTAATACAATAAAAGCGTAGTAAAACATAATTAATAGACTATATTAATATAGTACCTACCTACTTTATTAATTTAATATACCTGACCATGTAATTATGCATAACAATATTATAATAATGTATTATTTATGTTTGAATTCATTAGAACAATGCCATGACAGAGGTCACCCCCAAACCGCTCGACATCCATCTGCATAACTGTAAGTTGAAAACTTATCTATATTTAAAAATTGTTATATTATAATATGTATCTATAATCTATTAATTTTCATTAGCATTCCGGGAGAATGAACGGTACAATTTATTGATAACTTACCAAAGTTATCTGGTGGATGTCGATACGTTGGTGAGCAGCCGTCGCGCATCTTAGTGATGTAATTTCCTCGTTTTTTTTATTAAGGTTAAGGTGTAACAGGATTTTAGGGGCTATTATCTTTCCACTAGCTTCCAGGACTTTATCATACATACACAACCGACAGCCCGATGACATTCATTTATTTATATTCTGGTTCACCCCATGATGACCGCGAAGTAACTGTTACGTCACCGTTTATCAGATTGCCCAGTTTGAAAGAGTTGCCAACAACTTGGTCCATAAATCGTGGCATAGCGCTGGGCCAGCATAATTTTGTCTGGATCAATATCTACAAAAGCAAAATCTCAATTATTAGAAGCTAATAATATAGGTACGTATGTACTTAATATATATATTATAATAATACTAGCTGATCCTGTGCACTTTGTTGCCCGTTAAATGTACCAACTCTATATGACTCAAATTTTGTTCAATTCGTTATTTAAAATTCGGTGTATGGTGTTCAAAATGTATCTTACCTATTCTGTTGCCTGGAATAAAAATTCTGATTCGCAGCAGTATATATCAGGTAGGCAATCTACCTGCGGTAGATCACAGACCCAGCTGTGTTTGCACGTATAAGTGTAAGATTTAACTCTAAAGTATCAATGTTATACCAAGTTTATTTTGATTTATTACGGTGGATTAATATAACAAATTTGGTTGCCCGTAAAAAATCGCAACTATTAAAAAATGTATGATTGTTCAAATCCTTTTGGGTGTAACTTGCTGCGATAAGTGCAACTCAGCCACCCTGGTAGGCAATGTTCAATAATTCAATTTGATGCAAGCTTGTACCCGATCTGCCCGAATAACCAATGGCAACCAATAATAAATAAATGCTAATTTCTACTGTAGACTGTAACCAGTGGCAACTATTAATAAATAAAAATAAAATTTCCAATTTCCATCGTGAATCTCAATGTCCCTGTTTGAGAAGCACCTATTTAAAAGGCGAATTTCGGCAAATCCTTTCTTATTGCACGGTGTAAATATGAGAAGAACCTCTATTCCAAATTTCAAGTCATGCATAGTCATGCATAGTTACTCGCGCATGTTATAAGAAATGCAGGTTTTAAATAAGTTATTGCTAATTATTAAAATAAAATAAAATTGTACTCACACAGTTTTTCTGAAAAATGGAAAATGAAGTCGTAGTAATAAATTAATAAGTATAACAAAATAATGAACACAAAACTATAAAATAACCATAGAAACCATAGATTATACTAATAGTACATCGAGCTGACAAATAATTATAAATAATAAATAGTATTAATTGCCATAGAGATGTCTACGTCTACCATAGAGTAAATAAAGACAACGGTATCGAGTTCAAATCCCAGACATCAATAAATAGTTTTTCTAATTATTCGGTTGACTTTTTAAAAATTTTCTTTCTTACAAACCTTCTCCTGGCAATTACGAACATCTTAAAAAAAATTTGAGACAAATCGGACCAGCCGTTCTCAATTGATGAATTGTTATACATTTTTGGCTCAATTTTTATATATATAGATATATAATATAATATTAAACCGCCATTATACCCAATTATTACATTGCAGTTATTACGATTAAGTAGAAATAATATTTTCAAATAATATTACAGTGCCTTTGTATGAAGTTTCCGCTGCTCCACAAAACGGGTCCACGCCGGACGCTGAACATGGGAAGTCCTCAAGTCCGTGTCTTCCCAAGTCCACCTAGCATCGTATTTTATGGACCATATACAAGTTCGGCCACACTAGCTGGTCTGAAATGCGATTTCATTGGCCGTTGGACCGGTGTACATTGTTGACACTTATCAGTTTATCACCACTTATTAACACTTGATTAATGATTACTTGAACACATCTCGTGACTCAAATAATACAGTTTTCTCTCAATTTGTATAATACTTATCATACATACTACATAATATTTCATGTATATTATATTATATTGTTCTATGATATAAAAGTAAAGAAAGTGGTTTTTTTTAATTTGTTGTAAAGTTTTTTTTGATTTGCTAAAAATCTAGTTGTCCACAAAAAATGAAAATTAGACTTCAAAATTACGCAAAATAACACATATATTAAAATTTGAAAAATCGGAATTGTATATGCTGTCGAAATGGAGCTTACTGATGATGAGATTTTGATCTGATTTTATTTTAAATTTTATTTTCGATACGAATGTACGGTACAACTGTACAAGTGTACAACGCATATAACGTTTTATACGTAGGTATGGTACCTGCTACCTGCATATAAACATCAATTTATTATGGGTGAATAATACGGGCTACGTGCGATTATTAAAAAATATGTAAAGATTATAATATAATTATTATAATTATTAAAATACTTCTAAAATATTCGTACCTGCGTAAATAGGGAAATACGAGAAAATTCCGATAGAATAATTATATTATTAATAAAATATATATTAATGTCGTAATATCTAAATTCCTATACACTCGAAAACAAAAAAAACATCCACGCGGACACGATGACGTGCTGTATCGCGATTTAAAAATCAAAATGATTAATTTTTCTCACGATAAAACATTTAACGGGCCTTGATTTATAAATTATAGGGGTTCCATTATAATATTATATTGTCATTGATTCCAACCATTCGCTTATCAGTTATAGATTGCCGTTTCGCTCGATGACTTGCATTCTGTAATTAATTAGTTATAAATTATATAGGTATTGATTTTTGGGCGTCGCGGCAGAAATGCGAAAGCAATTCCCGCGGCGCCGTCGGTTAGTGGTTACAAACTGAAAAAAAAAAGTTATAAATTAAAATCAATATAACATTTTTGTAGTAATATAATTTATAATAATATATTAAATTACATTTTTTAATAAATTTAAAACCTGATAAATGACTATATAGTTTGCGATAAATGAATCGCCGTGTCCTATACAATGGAAAACGTAAATTATATTTCTCAAATCGCGTATCACAGGCATGACAAGATCTGTAGTATAATAGCATCCGTTTCCCAGATGTAGGTGCTTATATGGCTATATCATCAAACCGTAAAAAATACGTCGTTATAACAATATTCAAAATTTTGTTCTTAGAAGTTAGAAGTCGGAATATAACTTGAATATATTGGATGTAACTACAAATACCTCGAATAACTTTCTCGTAGTAATACGCTAGGTGAATCACCGAAAAAGTCTTATAAACAAACGATATTTATACTATTTACCGATTATTTTAAAAATCAATGAATAAAACGATTTTCTAAACACATTGAAATAATTTCTGTATTACAAAAGTTGATTCCAAATCTACTCAATAAAATTAAAACTAGTAATAATGATTTTTAAAAATGTGTACACTTTTATAAACATGTTTTACCCAGTTAAAATACATTTGAATAAGAATTAAAAGTATGGATGGAAAAATGGAAAAAAGTTCCCGAGAATAAATGTCCTATTGATAATTTGAATAAAGTGTCCGTTGAATTTTTTTCTATTTTATGGTAGGTGATGGTAGGTATTGATGTCAATAATGTTAGTAACTATTTAGTCTTTATTGGTATCAACGTAGTCATCAGAAAGAACGATTTCGGCATTAAAACAATTGAAGTCGTACTTGGGAAATAGTACACGCATTGATTTGAGACTTGTATCGAATTTTCAATTTTTCTAAAATTATATAACACAATAAGTACCTATATAGGTAATTGATGTTAAGAGTACAAACAAAATATTGTACACCATTATACTATGATGTATTATATATGAATGTATAAATTCTATAAAACGCATTATAAATATTGTGAACATATTATAAATGTTTCTACAAAAGAAATTTGTGAATTTTCAATTTGATCAGGTACGGAGTGGAGTAAATATTTTTTTTACACTGAGGTTAATAAATAAAATATAAATATTTTCGTATCATATTCATATAATAACATAATATAGCTATTGGCTATATAGATAAGTTTTTATAATGTATGCTCTAAAAGTCTAAACAGATAAATAGATAATATGTACAAACTTTAGAATAGTTAAAAATGTTTAAGAATAATGTCAAATATTTTTCATGTACCTTATATTATAAGCAAATGGCAAAGGCGTGGATTGACCATCCAGCAATAACAGTTGCGATTTCCGAGTGTGGGACTGGGGATTATGTGTTGTCGGCAAGGACTAAACTGTAAAACAATTAAACAAATTTCTAGTTCCATAAGTATCCACTGAGGCAGCGCTAGTATTGCTAAAAGGAAAATATCCCCCCCGAACTCCGTCTGTTGTACTACATTTCGTCGTCATCCCACCACCGCACCCTCCAAAAGTGTCGTGTCAACTGTCAAGTCCGTTATAACCGTGTACAACTTAGTCCGTGACATTACCTAATGTGAGGTCAGAGTCAGCAACGCAAAATTGAAAACAACGTGACACAAGAAAAATCATTTTACATTTAACTAATTGTCAAACGAGCAGTATACCAATTTTCGAAATAATTTAAAAGGCGGAATTTCAGTAAAAGAAATGGATGTTTTACAGACTTCATCGCGTGGAAATGATGTCAGGCCAGTTTTGAAACTCAATAAATGTGCACCATGGCTTAAGACGGATAACCTTCACTCTGTTAGAATACTAGAAGGATTACGATCTCAACGCAAGTATGTTGTCAATGATTCATTCAAAATAAATAATTAGTAGGTACCTAACACATTTTTGTCTTTACTTTTTAGCAATGAAGATTGTGATATTAGATTTGAAACAGATGACGGTACTATAGTATTTGCACATAAAAATGTTCTGATGGCGGGTAGTACATATTTCCGTGCAATGTTTAGTAATTTTGATGAAACCAATAAAGATGTTGTTAATATAAGAGAATTAGACTCCGTCGCTTTACAACTATTAGTAGATTATATCTACACTGGAGAAATCATAGTGACAAAAGAAAATGTACAGGTATGATAGACAATTTGATTTGTCGTAGACTAATATAAAATTGTTTGGTATATTTATACTTTACCGGACACCTTTTTTTTTGCAATTTTTGTAATTGAAATATATGTAGGTAAGTACGCTGAAAACGATGGTGAAGTCAGAATTTGGGGCTCGGACTTAGTTTCGAAGTTATCGGCGAATGAAGTTCGCTATTTTAAGTTCACTGTGCCTATCATGAAGATTGATGCTAGCAAAGCATCACTGCCCATACTACGACATAACTTACCCTGTGACCTACTTAAGGTGGTGTTGCACAGTCGAGGGATATTTTCGATTTGCGGAGCGGAGCGACGGCGCCGAGGAGCGTAGCGACGAGTGCCGCTAGCAAGGCATCACTGCCCATACACGCGAATAATCACAAGTCCCAGCGCATGCGCAGTAACGCCACAGATTATATGAAAACAAATTGTGCACTTCCTATGCACAACAAATTTTTTCAACTATTTTAATTTTTATTCACTATCAACTACAATTCTTATACATTATATAAGAATAAACATTTTTGGACTTCACTCGTCGTCGTCGTCGTCGTCACCGCCGCGGCCGTCATTAAATATAACATTTTCGCAACAAATATACATTTTTAATTTAACTTAGGTGGATTTGGATAGCAGATTGAGGGATATTTTCGTTTTTAATTACCTGATAAAGTGGATAACCTCGCACCGTAATCTCCATAAAAGCACAAGTTTCAAAAACAAAAACATCAATCTTCATGATAGGCACAGTGAACTTAGAATAGCCAACTTCATTCGCCGATAACTTCGAAACTAAGTCCGAGCCCCAAATTCTGATTTCACCATAATTTTTTTCGTCAAAAATATGACAAAGTCCCCCAAAAAAAATCGCAAAAAAAAGGGTGTCCGGTAAAGTATAAAAGTTCCGAAGCATTAATAAAAAAAAAATGTTTTAAGTGTCAACTTTAAAAATATATTGAATTAAAATTACATTTGTTATAGGAGTAGCTGTATTAGATGGTTCGTTATGTGTTACGGGCTGAGAATTTACAACCCAATCACCAAAACTTGGACCCTGGATATATTGTCAAAACATGAAATTTATTGTGGAGTAGTCGTTAATAGACTATCACATCAAAAATAATAAGCATAAAACAGAATGTTCTCACTGTTGTTAATAATTTGAATATATTTATATATAATTTATTATGAAACGTGTATTGTTCTATACATTTTTGTAAATGTTTTATAACTTAAATTTGCAAATTAATTAAATAATCTATACAGTTAATTGTTGCACTGTTCCAGTATACCAGAAAAACATTATATTATTTATTATTCACATTATAATATCTTATAGATTCTGAGTGGAGTAATCAATGTATTGATATTATAATGACCTATGTTTTTTTTTGTGTGTAACTGTAAACAAAAATTAATTTAAAAAAAACCCTTAGATTTTCAATTTTGGCGGTGATTTCTGTGAAGAAACGTATTATGCTCGGTATTTTTTAAATCAATTTTAAAAATTGGAAATTCCCAGAACTTTTCATAATATCTAGGAAAAACATGACGAAAAAATGTGATAAGTGGGTATTGTTTTGTTGTACAGCATAAAAGTGCGCACAAGGTGGTCCGTGGCTCACCCTGCGACTTGCGAGACCTACTGAAATTTGTATGCATAGTAATACATGATCTAATCATCACAATTTTTGATTTTTTAAATCATGCAACATTAAATAGGTAGGTGAATAATAACATTGATATTTGATACTCAATGATAATAAATAATAATAAATTAAATGTCTTTAAAAAAAAAATTGACAACAAATTACCATTACGGATTGCGAAATTGTATTAATTTAAAATTTAAAACTGTGTTGACAGTTAAAATATTTCTTATTTAATTAATAATTTAAAAAAAATATGTATCTGTTTTTTATCATATGAATGATTTATGCCTTAAATAATGGGTGATTATGAGAATGTAAATTAAAGTATGTACAATTTAATTGTTTCTTCCACCAGAGTTCAGGTTTCTTAATCTTTATTGACAGCCCACCCTGCCACAAAGGTTAGGGTAATAGCCAGACGCCTTAAACGTGAATGGCCCAGAGATCTTCTCAACGCACATTAAACTTAACCATGTATATTACTACTTCTCCCTAAATTACCTTCCACGTAGAAATTTCTAATGTGAAACTTCTACTCATTGTACTTCCCTCATTGCCACTTGTAATAAATTATTATCACATTTACTTATTGTACCATTTTTGTATAGATTGTAAATTCTCACATATAAACGACATTTAAAAAAAAAAAAATATCTATCAAAAAAAAAACTGGATTTATACATTTTTTAGATTTTTAGATACAATATAAATAACTTACAGGAAAGTAGAACCTTATTTTTAATTTTCAATCCTTAGCTATACAAATTGAACAATTTATTCGTTTTTAACAGCATAGTATTTTAAAAATTTGAAGTAAAATGCTTATAAAAAAATTGTGCTCATACATTGATAACATTTTTACACTGTTACCATAAAAACGTATGAGGAACAAAGAATTAAGTAATTAAGCTTTCTGACCCAACAGTAACATTATTATAACAGTTATAGAAAATCAACTAAAAAAAAAAAATCAAAAAATCTATAAATCTCCTAATACGAGTGGAAATATTTTGAATATTTTATCATGTATCTAAAATGATGAAATAATCATTTGCTACAAATTTCAAGTACATTTTTAATGTGTACACACTACAAAGTTCCACAAAGAAACTAAAAAATATAATTTAAATAGTAGATTATAGATATAATTTAAGTATAGGTAGCTTATTTTTTTTATTTGAAAATAGTTAGTATAAATTATAAAACAAACATTCTTATCAAATAGGTATTCAAAATAACAAAAATATTTAAAACAATACACGTGTCATCATAATTTACACAAAAATGTGTTCATATTACTATTAACAACGAGTACTACTGTAAGCTGATTAATGATAATGATGTGGTCTATCGACAACTACTCCACCATAAATTTGTACTCCATTTCTTGACAATCTTTCCAAGGTCCAAGTATTGGTGTTAGGGTTGTAAATTTCAAAAGTATCAACAATAGATCCTGTTTCTCCGCCAAAAACATACAATAAACCATCTAATACGGCTACTCCTATAAGATAATGTAATTTAAATTCAATATATTTCTACAAAGGTCGTCCTAAAAATATAATTATCATAGTCACTACTCACCAGGGGAACATCGGCATAAATTCATATCAGCTATAGAAGACCAAACTCCATCACTTGGTCTATAAACCTCAACACTTTTAAGATAGCTATTTCCATTATGTCCACCAATTGCGTACATAAGACCATCCAAAACCCCTACACCAACACGTTCACGACACTCAGACATTTCTGCAACCAGAGTCCATATGTCAAGTGTGGGATCATAATATTCCACAGATTTACAACTTTTAACATCTGAAAAAAACCTAATCTACACAATTTAATTAAATAAAATGTAAAATAAATAATTAAATAATAATATGATATTATTAACCGGAGTCCGTATGTCACGTTTGGGATTATAATGTTCAACAGTAGAATAGTTTCTATTACTACCTCCAACCTACACAATTTAAGAAATGAAATGTAATACAAATTATAAATAAATAAATAATATAATTATTCACTGAGTATAGACGATTATTGAGTACACCAACGCCACAATTCCCTTTTCTCTCAGTAGACATACTGGTTACCATTCTCCATTTTTGGGAACTGACATCGAAAACCTCCACACTTTTTAAAGGACTGTTGCCATCATATCCACCAACCTAGAATTACAGAAAATATACATTATTAATATAAAATAAGTAAAATATTGATTTAACTTACAGCGTATATGGAATCACCTAATACTCCAACTCCCAATTTCCATCTACTAACTAACATGTCGGCCATTGGAACCCATGATGGTGATTGTGAAGATACGTCAAGCAGACTAACAGATTTAGAACTCGATCCATTTACACCTCCTACAGCAAACACAAATTGATCACGTATTACACCAAAACCAGCATATTTCCGACATTCATTTATTCCTGGTGCATTCTCTCTTAGCTTGGTTGCTGGATCATACCATTCAGTATAACACTTTGGCGATGTATTAGACTTACTGAACATTAGAAGAACCTAATAGAATTAAATGGATAACATTATTGTGAAGATAAATTAATCAATTTGGAATAATACTTTTTGAAAACCATCAAACTGTCTAGGTTTAAACCGAATTGTTTTTGGAATGGTGAAATGCTGAACTGATTTTTGATGATTAAAACGTATTGCTTCAAATACATAATCTTTACCTAAAAAAAACAATATAAAAACAATTAATAAACATATAATAAATGAATTCATTATAATGATGGCATATAGTTATGACTTATGAGAATAACATACATTTATGACTAGTGTTTAGAAGAGGTTCTTCATATATATTAAACAATATTTCAGGCTTTAATAATGGCAAACGTACATGTTCCATTAACTTTGGCAAAAAATCTACTCTATGATCTGAATCATGTTTTACCCATTTGATAACACATTCAAATACCTGCAATAACAAATATTTAATACTAGAATAAAATATAATAATAGTTTGTACAACCATTCAATAATGTATAATTTTCACACGATCCCAAAAATATAATAGATCTTTAAGATCATGGGTTCCTACTTTTTATAGCAGGCAAAGGAATATTTATTAATTATAGGTGATAGTTATTGCCAATTAATTTTAGTCGGAGCTGACCGCAAAACTTCATCATCATTAACTAGATACAATTGATTTGAACTTATTTTTAAAATGTTTTGATTACTTTAAAGTTTAAAGCTATTTAATATTTATAGACATTTAATATTAGACATGTTTTTGTTTATTATCAATAACAGTCAATAAAAATATTTTTTATGGTAATCAAGCTTTATTGATTTTAGTTATTTTATAATTTAAAAATATTATTTGTAGGAACATAAAACTTTAAAGTTTAGTGTTATATTGTATGCACACAATGATCTTTTCATATGCAACTTTTTTGGAAAAATAATTAAATCTAAACCGTATTTGCTCAGAATCGTTTTTCGTTTACAATGATTTTATATCATTGAATTCAAATATAACACATCTGATACAGTGATCCCAGTAGAGCAGTGTTTCCCAACCTTATTACCACCACGGACCATTTCGACAATATTTTATAGGTCACGGACCACCTCAATTTTACGCAAATTAAGGAACTCTTTTTTTTTTTGCTCATTAACAAGAATTTTTAATTTCTTTATAAGAGGCTTTTAATAATGCTTATAATTGATTATCGATATCGAAAGACATTTTATCAATACGAGCATTCACAGTATTATTCGTTAATGGAATTCCTTGAATTTTCTTTTTAGCTTCCGCACCTAAAATTTCTCCTACGGCAGTTAGTGAACAAGGTTTTAATAAATTTTCACCAATTGTGTGTGGTTTCTTTGATTTTGCGATTAATTGTGACATTTTAAATGACGCAGATAGAACTTTTTCGTTTGACTCAAATCTTGAACCACTTGTTCCTAGTTTAATTTTTTTTTAATTTTCTGATTTACCCACGAGAAACTCTGGTGGTCGATCACTTAATTTAGGATGGACACTTTTTAAATGCCGTTCTAACTTGGCGGGTTTCAACGCATCATTACTGAGAACGGCGGCACATATTACACACTGTCGTCGAATTTCACGTTTAGTTTCGATTGCGATAAATCCAAATTTTATGTATCCATCGTCATACTTTCTTTTCAGAGCCATATTTCGACAATTTAACACACGAAAAATTAAAAAGAGCACAAACGTCGACTACGAAATACGGATATGGAGAAACTAACAACAAAAACCAACAATATTATACTCAACTTTGAACATAATCTGTTAAATTGTGCCGATAGAATCTAATCTTAATGTAACAATGTAAAAAAAAGATTAGATTATCGGTTGAAATAATAACATGGGTTTCACTATGTAATATAAATTTATAAATAAACTTATTTATAAAAATATTTTTAAATTTTGTAAGTATGGCTCGCGGACCACCAGTGGTCCGTGGACCATAGGTTGGGAACCTATGCAGTAGAGTCTAGACATCAACTGTAATGCACAACTTGTAAACCTTCATAAGTTGATTTTCCATACAACATATTAAAAATACAATTTTTAGTTTGCTTACTTTTTCTTCAAATGGAACAGCAAGGTCATTAGAGGAAATAAGCTTCACCAAATCTTCAGAAGATAAGGATAGAAAATCTTTGTCTTTAGCCACTTCTCTGGAAATAATAATCATTATTTTTATAATAATATACCTACTTGCTCTTGATATAGAGAATTAAATTATGTTTATCATACAAAAAATGTTGTTTAATATATGATTCAGAAATTGACAACAAATCAGTACAGTTATGTAAGTCGGCAAACGCTCTGATACCAAGACAATTTGATGGATTCAGTTGTTTTTGTAAAAACTCAGCACATACACCATTTACATAATCTAACTGTAATACATCTGCAGTTGGTAATAACACCTTAGAAATAAAAAAAAAAATTACATAAAATTATATTATGTTGTTTGAAGTCTATATAAAATTAAATATTTAATTATAGGTACCTGCACATTTTCTTTTGTGACCATAATTTCTCCAGTATAAATATAATCTACTAATAGCTGTAAAATGGTGGAATCTAATTCTCTTATATAGATAAGATCTTTATTGCTTTCGTCAAAATTACTAAACATTGCACGGAAATATGGACTAGCTGCTATTAGAACATTTTTATGTCCAATTACAATTTTACCATCATCTGCTTCCAATCTAACATCGCATAAAATTTCATTTCTAAAAACAAAAATGTAAGTGATATTTATTTTGAATGAAGGTAAAATCACTGTAAACATACTTGCGTAGAGATTGTAAATTTTCCAGTATTCTTACAGAATGAGAGTCATTTCTAAAACTTGTTGGTTCACATACATTTGATTTCAGAATTTGCTTTAGATTATTTTCACAAGATGAAGCCTGAATGGTATCCATTTCTTTTACTGACATGCCTAACAACTTTAAATATATTTTAAAAATTGTGATTAATTTTAATTACCATCATTGTGTTAAAACTTAATACTAAATTTAGGTGATTAAGAGGAGTTTAGACAGGGTAAAAAACAACATAATGCTGATGTTAAGAAATTATTAAATTATTAGTCAGATTAAATTAAAATAAGTTTTTAGAATAGGTACGAGACCTATTTTCTTACTTACTGCAGTTGAATTCAAATCAATTTTTGAGTTCTAGACAAAGGTATGGTATTTAACTATGGACTAATAATAATATACCATATAAATAATCGATGTTGGTAGGGACAACTGGGATAAATGAAGTCAGAAGTTGTAAAGTAATAATGTAAGATGGGAATTGTATGTTGGTCGTAATAATTTCATTATATCTAAATTTAATATTTCCAACGTACATGTACTGTATGTTGAGCATATTGTATATTGTTATTTTTATTATGAACGCTAATAATTATTTATTATAATAACACCAAAGTTGAGTATACTCATTAGTATTGCTCGGTTTTTGTAGCAAATGCTTCTTTTGAGGGGAGTGCCATAGAAAGATAATTCTTATACATAAATACGTTTTGAATCGTTCCGATTTTAATGAAGTAAACCTTGTTTTGCTTTTTTTTTATGTTTTCCTCAAAGCCTGCTTTTTATTGCTTTTCCCCTATTTGGTTCTTTTTTCTTGAAAATTTAACTTATTTCTATGTATAAATATATATTATCACCTAATAGAATGAATTAATGAAAGTAACTTGTCTAAATATATTATGGTCGTAAATTCCTTTTTTAATATTTAATTTTATGTGTAATTGAAATTTGTTTTTTTAGAATTAAATTAATACCTAAATGTTTTTCTTGCTTTTTTTGGCCACTTAAAATGCTTTTTTAAAAATCCGAGCCCTACTCATTACTCATGAAGACTAGACAGTAGACACTAGAATATGTCCTTCCATTGACTAAAGAATAATATTATGAATTTCACCTTCAAATTGTCAACTTTTTATAATTCCTGCTCTACCTGTTTACCTAGAAAGTCAAAGTTTCCCCAGATATGGTTAGGGTGACGTGTCTAAGCTACATACCATATTCAGTTCTACTTCTGGGTAAACAGGTATAACAGGAATTTACAGGAATTGAGCACTATATTTATCAGCGCTATAAAAAAATAACAAGATTCTGGTTGGGGAGGTAATGTTTATACAATTAAAGGGTTACGGGGAAAAAGATCAGTCAAAAGAAAGAAAAAAATCAAATAATAATAGTACCTTTTGGTTAGTTTCAAATCGACACGTGAGTCGAGTTATGGAAAAAAGATCATGGTCAATGATAAGTATAATACAGGTTTAAGTATTACCATAACGGGGAAAAAAAGACCAGAGTCCCAAATACTGAACATTTTAGGAATATTGACTATTATTGTTTTTCCCCGTAATCATTCAATTCGGTTCAATCTACAATTTTTCTTCACAACCATACCAAACTTCATAAATCCATACGGGTGCTCAAACACATACAATTTAGTGTTTTTGGAAATATGTAAGAGTAAGTTTTTTAAGAGACATAAAAGACACATTTGTATAAAATATTTTTTTTTACGTCTACAGCATACGAGTATACGACACAAGCAGTCATTTTGTGTAGATTGCATACGCTGGTAGATAGCATACGACACGTGTAGTACCTACCTGCAAACTTAATATGATTTGCAAATGTTTATGATTTAGACGAATTTTGTGAGAATTCTTACCTACAGTCGCTTTCCGAGCGGTACGTGGTATGTCGCGGTAGCTGTGTCGGCGTAGGAAGTAGGAGCAGCGATTCTCAGCGTTCCGTTGATGGCGGACGACGCAATCGAAAACTGACAAGACGTGACGAGTGGCAAATGTTGAACTGCGAATTGAGTAACTGACAAGTGACAACAGTGACCACGACAACGACAAAGAAACAATGTAAGTTTGTGTGTGTGATCCTACTGTTTTGTCGAGTTTAACGGCGTGCGGTGTACAATAATATTGTTATTATTGAAAATATAAATAATAAAATAAAAATAACGATATATCAATAGGTAGAAAATTAATTATATGACTAACCGTGTTGACGTAGGAAGTAGAAGCAGCGATTCTCAGCGTTCCGTCGATGGCGGATTCGGTGCGAAACGCGAGTAAACGGCGAGCGACCCAGTGACAACGAATCACGACAATAAAACAGAAAGCTGAGTCCGTGTGACGGGTGTGGATTTCGGTCCTACGGCTTTGTCGAGTTCAACGGCGTCGCGGTCTAGGCACAGTAATATTGATATTATTAAAAATTGAAATAATAAAATACAAATAACAATACTCAAAAGGTATAAAATGAACAGTAATATTATGATTAACCGAAAACGTGTATTACACTCAATAGTCAATAGTCAATTTAGTATAACCTCAATATTATGTACATGGACAAAGGAAATTACGATTTACAAACAACAGTGAACAACGTAACACGAAAGACGAAACAGTCGAAACGACAATCAGCACATAAATAACGTTTATCAAAGTCTGAATATGGGAAATTTCTATTTTTGTCATTGCGATAATGCAATAACAATCCACCGCGACGGGCAGCCGACAGCCGGTGCGTGCCGATGACGATTAGGTATAAAATGTATAATAAATGTATTAATTATTATGGTATAATAATTATTATTTTGAACTTTATTTTGACAACTTTTCGGGAAAAAATATTTTTTTTTAAGTTCCAAGATTTTGTCAATCGTTGTAAAATAAGTACCTATTTTAATATTTTATACCATGAAAAAGGTTTAATAATTTTGAGGGGGCTTTCGATCTTTTAGGGGGCTAAGCCCCCCCCCCCAATCACCGCCAATGTTTTAGGAAATTAGGTAGGTATTATAATATTTTAATAAATAATATTATAATCATAGATGATTAGAATTATAAATAAAAATATTATGTACTTGCTGACTTTAAATTTGGGATGATTAATAATAATAATGAAAAACACCGAAAATCGATGGTTTGCCGCGTACCTACACCGTCTCTACTCTCTATTACCATTCAATCATTGCTCCATCACAGAATATTCTGTGGTTCTATACTTCTATGCTATTATCTGTCATCTATGATCTACACACGAACGCACGGCACGCGCAAACCTAACCCGATGGCTAATATGTTTTTTGTCTTGATGGTATACGCGATTTCCGAGGCGATTTCTGTTCATCATACTGTTATTATTAATTTTATATACATACTAGCTCTAAGTATAACTCGGGGCCCGTTGGAATCGCTGAGAGTGGGTACCGATTTTGGAGACAATGAATTATAAAAGTCGCGAAGGTTGTAAGACGAAAGTTTAGGATTTGTGATAAGGATTAGTGATATGGATTGGAGATAAGGCTAGACGCTTTGGCGGGAATGTTAAAAGTTTGAGTGTCTAGCAATCCGTCACAAACGTTGTAAATGGATAGGCTGGATACGATCTCCAGGATCACCTATATAGAGTATACCTGCACATAGAGTGGTATGTGCCGTAGCATGACCGGTGCTTTATCTTATGTAAAAAGTGTAAAGTCGAAAACCGTGTTGGAGTTTCTAGCAAGTCAGTCATCTCAAGTCAAAATCTATTAACTTTCAAGTTAGCCACTTAGGTAGGCAATCCGACTTCGTCGGATCGCGGACTATGTGCTACAGCAAATCAGGTAGGCAATCCACCTTGCGGTGGATTGCAGACCCGACATCAAGCGGCTATAAGTGAAAACCCTATCACACAACTTACGAAATAATTTACGAAAAATTCAAACTATATACATACAAACAAATATGATATGTATTTATTGTGTGATATAATATAACAATGAACATTTTTAGAACATTTGCAATTATAATTCCTAAAAAATATTAACATATTGGTAGATATTTAGATACATACTATTATATTAACCAATACATATAAACATGTACCTATAGTGTATATATATTAATTTAAAAAAAAAATTGCAAAAACCTGCATGTTATTTGTTAAAGTGTCTATCAAGTCAATCATCACCGTTTAAGACGAAACTAAAATGAGCAACCCGTCTATCACCTATATATAGTAGGTATATCACATAGAGTGGTCAGGGGCGCATTAAGGGGGGGGGCAAAAGGGGCATTTGCCCCGGGCGGAAGTTTTTTGGGGGCGGTACATTTTTGTATATTTTTTTTTTTTTTGTATCTCAGAGTCAAAAAGAAAACATACAAATTGTATGACATAATGGAAAACTCGGGTTTATGAAACAACTAATAATAATTAGAATTATCATACTAATGTACTATTAAACGTTATAAATTATGTATATAAAATTATGTCATAGTATGAGATGGGCATTTATATGCAAGCTTCAAACTAGCACCCTCAGTTTATTTCAGTATTTCACCAATCATTTATAAACTATCGTGGTTTATTGTTTCGGAATTTTTCTTTTCATTACAAATATTGACAACTGTTTACGAATTCACGAATTCATTTTTTTTTTGTCCGTCATCATCTTTTAGGGCAGTAAAAGTGCTTGGATTTTCTTCAACAGTATCTTTTCTGATAGGAAAGTGAATCTAGTTGGTACTTTGGGGGGGGGGGGGGGGGTCAAATTGTTATAAGCATTTAAATTCCAAATATTGACAAAATACGTGAAAATGAAGAAAATTTGCAAATTATTTCGAGTTAGAAATTCATAAAAAATTTTCTTTTTAAATCTAAGATATGAAAATGTAATGCAAGATTCCTCATAAGTTTGTCTACCTTTATCAAAAAAAAAAAATGTCTACAAGAATCTCAAATTAAATTTTTATGAACGTTTGAAATTCATATTTTTACAACATTTGATATTCACTCGATTTCTCGTGTAACAATTTTCTAATTTTGTTGTAATTAAAAAACGAATGACTGTAGATACTTGAAAATTTTACTAAATTTTTTTATTAGCATTTTCTATACACCATATAGTTTTGAAAATATTTTGATTCTTTTTGAGCTATTTACGGACATTTTCAGTTTTCAATATTTTAATTTTTTTTTCTATTCATATCAATAAAATTTTATTTGTATGGTAAAAAAGCTTGAAAATTTAATGCAAAGCTCCTGATATATTGTTACAATAACACTTGAAAAATATTAAAAATACATAGGCACAATTTTTTTTAATAATTATTTAAAATTCAAATTTTGACAAAATTTATCACATTTAAAATTTAATAATAATTTTATAGTTAAAAATTTATAAAATGTTCAACTTTTATGGCTAATGATTGAAAATTTAAAATAAGATTCTACGTAAATAGGTTATATATAAATTGCTTTATTCACCTTAGTATCATCAAATATACTTAGTAATATCATAGGCTGACTAACCGTCTTCGCTCAGAATCGTTTTTCTTATACAATGATGTTAGTATATCATTGAATTCAAATTTAATACCATCGATTATACAGGGACCCACTTGTACCCTACTGTACAGCAGAGCACCTTTTTTGTTTATCAAACTTAAATAACTTTTATTTTGGTTTTGATATCGGAAATATAAAAACAAAATTACAGAGTAAATTTTCTCATTTTTTATAGTGTGAACATTTAGTTTCTTAGCTTAGAGTAGAGCATGAATGTTTTTTATACCCGTGCAAAACAGTTTTGCCTATGTTGTACCTACGTCTGTAATACGGAAACAACACATGTGGGTGTACCTAGCGTACCTAGCGTCTTCTTTACAATCATACAGACTATTTGATACATTGCACTTTAGAAATTATTGTATACACTATACAAATTAAATCTAATGCAATGCAGAAATATTAGGATTAGGAGGTGTGAACCATAAATTATCCCAGCACCCCCTGAATTCACACCCAATGTGCGCCTATGGCTGTCAATAGAAAATGAGATGATTAGAAGTATTGATTGGTCAAGTATTATAAAAGAGTTTGTGAACAAAAAAATAAGAAAATATTTTAATTAGTATTGTTCCATATTTGTCATTTAAATAGTTTTATAATATGTAATAATATTTTATTGTTAATAAAGAATAAAGATATATTTATTATTATAAGTCATTGCTTAATACATAGGTAGGTACTCCATAAATGACTAAAAATATAGGTGTTGCTTACTAGGAGGTATTTATTAGTTAATGAAATATAAACATTTTACATAATAAATATTCCAATTACCAGTACTATTTTAAAAGAAAGGATTATTATTCCAAGTTCCAAATAGATATTTAGTAATTAATTTAATAAGATATCTATGTAGGTATAATAACTGTATGAAATGTAAGGTACTAACTTAATTTTTCGAGCGCAGCGAGGAAATTTTTTTTAAGTTTTTTATACTTTCATTAATATTCATAAAATACACCAGGGGCGCAAAATAATTTTGCCCCCCATATGTGAACCCTTAATGCGCCCCTGAGAGTGGTATGTGCCTTCGCATGTCCGGTGCCTTTTCTTATGTAAAAAGTGTAAAGTCAAAAACCGTGTTGGAGTGTCTAGCAAGTCAGTCATCTCAACTCTCAAGCCAAAATCAAGATTAACTTTCAAGTTAGCCACCTAGGTAGGCAAACCGAAATAAAATACAAACTATATTTATATAACAATCATGGACATTTTAAAAAATATGCAATTTTAATAATTCCTAATTAAACAAATATAATATGTACCTATTTATTGTGTGATATAAAATGATAATGACTTTAAATAATAATAATGTACGATATGTTCCTGTATTATTATATTATTATTTAATTTATATGAAAAATAACGTGAAAAAAAAATGCAAAAAATGTCGGGATTCGGGCGGCCGTGTAAACCATATGGCATTAACGATTACAATGCCCGGACGGCGTACGACGGATTTGAACCCGGGACCTACGTGTTTCCTGCCTAACGCCTAACCTACTCGGACACAGTTTGAGATATGAAAGTCAGTGAAAACATCAACAATTAAGCCGTGCGACTACGGAGCGACGTAAACCGATATATTCGATGTACATCGATGTAATCGCATATAATTCGCTTGTAATACGCGCATCTCCCATATATATATTTAACGGGGCGTGTGAAAAGCGTTTTCCGTTAATAATTATTAAATCATAAGGAAAAATTAAATTATACACGTATATACATGTATATATACACGTACGGCTGGTCGGTCGCCGGCGTAATTTAAAAACGCGATTGCGAGGCGAACGAACCGATTTTGGGGGAAAAGCGCATACAAACGGCTTCAAAAAGACTCGATTCGGACACAAACGGGTGCGATTGTGCGAATAGACGAAACGGAGGGAGAAAAGGAAAAAATCGGCAAAAAAGTCCGGTCGGGAGTGTATTTATTGATCGACATTGCACGAATATAAACCGCACACCGGTTACTTCGAATTAAGTATATAAAAGGGCGAAAAGATATCGTGTAAAAACAGCTAATTTTCCGAAAATCGGCGAAATGATAGAAAAAGAGGTGATAACGAAAAACGTTTTAAAACCGACCGCCGCCACTGCGAAGGTACGCGATTGGTCGCGCTATAAGGAATCGACGGGACATGGCCGGCGGGCTGGGGAAACGGAGCGGTGCTTCATTTTTTACTCCACGGTTTCACTCTAACTGCGTTTTCCGTTCCACGGGTTGCTTGTATTATCAGTCAGCTGTTCTTCATTTTATAGTATTAGACTAGCTCTAAGTGAAACTCGGGGCCCGTGGAACTCGCTGAGAGTGGGTACCGATTTTGAAGACAACGTCGTTGGTATTATAAAAGTCTCAAAGGTTGTAAGACGAAAGTTTAGGATTTGTGATAAGGAGTAGTGATATGGATTGGAGATAAGGCTTGGCGCTTTGGCGGAAATGTTTAAAAGTTTGAGCGTCTCGCAATCCATCACGAACATTGTAAATGGATACGATCTCCAGGATCTCTAGGCGTTTGTCAGCTGCTTTTGGTTGTTGAAATTGTTAAAAAGTGTAGAGTCGATAGGTGTATTTGATTGTCTAGCTATCGGTCATAAAATCACATCGGTAAGCAATATGCGAAGCGTATATTATCAGGTATGCACTCCACCTGCGGTGGATTGCGGACCCCGTTAGTTGCGCAGATAAGTGAATAATCAAAAATATAGATTCTAGTTGGCCTATGAGACTCGCTGAATTTGGGGGTACCGATTTTGGAATAAGAGTCGTTTCAATCATAAAAGTAGCGACAGTCGTAAGATGGAATTTTAGGATTTGTGATAAGAATTAGTGATATGGATTGGAGATAAGGCTTGGCGCTTTGGTGTAGATGTTTAAAAGTTTGAGCGTCTAGCAATCCGTCACGAACGTTGTAAATGGATACGATCTCTAGGATCTCTAGGCGTTTGTCGTCTGCTTTTGGTTGTTGAAATTGTTAAAAAGTGTAGAGTCAATATGTGTATTTGATTGTCTAGCTATCAGTTATAAAATCACATCGGTAAGCAATTATATGCGAAGCGTATATTATCAGGTATGCACTCCACCTGCGGTGGATTGCGGACCCCGTTAGTTGCGCAGATAAGTGAATAATTAAAAATATAGATTCTAGTTGGCCTATGAGACTCGCTGAATTTGGGGGTACCGATTTTGGAAGAGTCGTTTCAATCATAAAAGTAGCGACAGTCGTAAGATGGAATTTTAGGATTTGTGATAAGAATTAGTGATATGGATTGGAGATAAGGCTTGGCGCTTTGGTGTAGATGTTTAAAAGTTTGAGCGTCTAGCAATCCGTCACGAACATTGTAAGTAGATACGATCTCCAGGATCTCTAGGCGTTTATCAGCTGCTTTTGGTTGTTGAAATCGTTAAAAAGTGTAGAGTCGATATGTGTATTTGATTGTCTAGCTATCAGTCATCAAATCACATAGGTAAGAAATAAGCGAAGCGTATATCATCAGGTATGCACTCCACCTACGGTGGATTGCGGACCCCGTTAGTTGCGTAGATAAGTGAATAATCAAAAATATAGATTCTATTTGACCTATATGAGACTCGCTGAATGTGGGGTCATCGATTTTGGAAGTATTGTTCGTGCCTAGTTGTAAATCGAATGTTGGATAATTATTTTAATGGATAGGGTTTATGATAACGCGTTTAGTGACATGAATTTAAGATTGAGATAAGGTTTGATGCTTTGGAGGGAATGTTTAAAAGTTTAAGTGTCTAGCTATCAGTCATCAACGGTGTAAGTACGCATATTTTACACTTCTTTTTTGTGGTTTTTGGGTCTGTCCAAAAGTTTGAAGTAAAAAAAAACCATTTACCTAATCGATTGTCTAGACTATCAGCGCACTTTGTTCAACGTGTAATTATGATCCATATTGCACCAGCCCATTTTTAAGTAAAAAAGTGTACGTCGATAATTCGATTATTAAGTCGATATTTATAAAGTTCATTAATTTACAAAAAATAGAAAATCCCAAAGTATATATTTATATAAATGTGTGTTTATTGTATGATAAATGATAAAAACATATTATGAACATAATTAGGTGTACTAATAAATTACACTATCTTAATGTACCTAATTAATTCCAAGAAAATAAATATACGATCATTGTTATGATCAGATCAAGGCTATTTAGTACATGATATTAACAAAATTAATCATAGGGATGTCAATATTAAAATCCATTTGAATATGGTACATTGCCATTTTTGTTATTTTGTTAAAAAATATAATATGTTTAGACGTTTAGTATACATACCTATCTATTACATCGTTTTTAATAAAAGTATAATTTAACTTAACCTAACTTGCAGTATGTCATTGATACTATTAAAATTATTTATTTATTTTAGCAAATTGTGTGTGTAATTGAACAGTTTGATTTAGTATGGTATGTATAATATATTGAATCAAAAACAGTTGGTAAACAATATTTTAAACAGAAAGTCGGATGTTAGTTACATACAGCGCCAGATCATAGCTTTTTAACACCCGGGGAAAATTAAAAAAATACGCCCATCCAGGGAGATGACCAGAATTAGTATTTTTTTTACGAAAAATCAAGCACACTCACACAGTATTGCGAGGAACTGAGGACCAACATTTACAAAACCTTTCCAAATGTACTGCAGGACCAATCATTTATTTACCACAAATAATTTGAACGATTTTAACTTAAAAATGAAACATTTTAAATTTTAAGCTATTCACGTAATATAGTTTTAGAAGCACTTCTTAATGGTGTATTTAAAGCTAAAATCTTTGGTCAATATTTCTAAGTTCCAGGTTTAGAATAAATAATATTGATAATAATAACATTTATGAATTATTTTTATTAACAAATCTAATTTAGGTATCCATTGCTTACTTTTAATATAGGAAGCTTTATGTAAAAGAACAATATTTAATTTACAATATACCTATCAATATTAATTATTATACATTTTCATTTTTAATAATTGTTACAATCAAAACTTAATAATATGTACCTAGGTACGGAATAAATACAATGAAACAAAAATGTAATTATGTACTGAAAATTGTAATTTAATGATTATAACACGACAAAGAAATATTGATTATGGATTATCACTTACGGATTGAATGTACCTATATACTAAAATAACTACATTCTACATTTTTAAAATTTCCAGAATAATAAGGACCTGGTTGTCTATTTGACATCTTGAACTATAAAAATAAATTAGACAAAAAACACAGTTTATAATAAAAAAAAACGAACCAAATAGAATATAAATTTCCTTTTAAATTATTTTAATATAATATGTAAAACATAATATTCAATCTGTCTTGGGCTACAATCAATAGGATAGTATTTTTGTTTTAATCATTTAATTATGTTGTACTTTTGTATCAAGTTTATCAAGTAAATTAATAGTTGTATACTTGTACCTATTTAAAAACTAAAAAGCAAACACAAATGACAAATTATATTCCATTTTGTGTTCTGTTACATTTATCTAGTGGCCATGGTAATATTTATAAAAAAGTTCAGTTTATAAAAAGGCATTTGTTGTTAAATACAAAGACTTTTATAAGTCTAGGTATGAACGTGTAATTTAATAAATAATCTGAAAACAATTAAATCATTAGTACCTAAGTAACATTTTATGTAGTACATAATTTTATGCAGTACCTACCTATTTGGAAAAATGTATAGTTGTTAATTTAAAATCACATAACAATGAATTACAATTAATAGTGCGATTTTTAAGATTAAGGTTTTAAACAACTATCTACATAATATTATATTATATGCAAGAAAATGATGTAATTTACCATACTCATAGGCGTGCGCACGGGGGCAGCAGAGGCAGCATATGCTGCCCCTGGACTTACTTTGGGGCCACTGGGGCCGGCAAATATTAAATAATGGGCCTCGGTAAAATTATATTTCCACAAAGGATTTTTTTTGTTTTGATAAACTATAGATAAATATTTTATATATATGCTTGTAGAAAAGTACACCTTTAGTGGCTTAGTAGCTTACTGTACAACCTTTTATCCAAAAAAACAAATAACCAATACTATTTTAATTTGTATATCCAATAGTAAAAAAAGTAAAACTATGGGCAGGTTTTAATGGTGAATTTGAAAAATGGGCCGAATTAATCTCTTGCTGCCCCTGAAACCGGAGGCTGCGCACGCCTATGACCATACTTTATTATGTCACTAATCGGAGAGTACATTAATTTATTTATGATAGACTATAATGCATGTACACTCCCGCTGACAGTAAGTTGCGGACGGGTTTTATTTATTTTATATTTTTATCTATTTTTTACCTTTTTCATATTTGTCCTTTTTAATATTTAAATCAATGTTATTAGTTATTACTAATCTCAATTAAAAATAAAATTATTTTATTTTATTCCCATACCCAATATTACACATTTCTTGTGAAATATTATTTTGAACTTAGTTTTGACTTTTGTTTTCAAGTCCATTTTCAATTTTCAATTTACAAATTATTTAAAACCTTAAAAATACGCCCACGAAAATTATACGCCCGGGGATAAATCCCCGACTTCCCCAGTCCCCCCTAGATCCGGCCCTGGTTACATACCTAGTTGAAATAGTAGTACCTACAATGATAAGATATATTTTGTACAAACAAACAAATGAATTGACAGTGATTGTAAAACCGTAATGAATACATAAAACCGTGTTTAGAATAATTAGTTAAAAATGCAATAGTTACATTATGTACTTTGTACTTAACATTATATTTTTTCTATATAAACAATTTAATAGTTAAATTACATTTATACACATTATAATATATTTTTTTATATACAGACATGCAATTAGTAAGAAATGCAATAGTTAAATTACAATTACGTACATGACATTATACTTTTTTTTTAAATAAACAATTATTTAGGTAAAAATACAATAGTTAAAATACAACGATGAAGGGACATGACATAATATAATGGTATAAAAATTTAGTAGTAAAAATATTCATACAGTAAAGTAATATTATAAAAATTTTAAAAAACCAGTAACTATAATTTGTAAAATAACGTAAGAAAATCGAAAAAAAAACATGCTTACCTACATAAATACATATTTATATTAATATTTTAATACATAAAAAATGAAATATGGTAGATTAATTAACAAAAATTGAACGTACATACACAAAGTAAAGTTAAAATAATAATAATAGTAAAGAGAAAAGATCGGAAATTTGTAAAATTACGGAAAAAAAAATGCAAAAAATATTCGGGATACAGGCGGCCGTGTAAACCATATGGCAATTACCGCAACGACGCCCCGAGAGCGTACGGCGGATTCGAACCCGGGACCTACGTGTTTTCTACCTAACGCCTAACCTACTCGGACACAATTTGAGATATGGATTACGGTCAAAACATCAACACTTAAGCCGTGCGTTTAAGGAGCGACGTAAGCCGATATATTCGATGTTAATCGATGTAATCGCATATAATTCGCTTGTAATACGCGCATCTCCCATAAATATATTTAACGGAGCGAGTGAAAAGCATTTCCGTTAATAATAATTAAATCAATAGGCAAAAATTAAATTATACACGTACATACATGTATATATACGCGTACGGTCGGTCGTAATTTCTAAACGCGATTGCGAAGCGAACCGACCGATTTCGTAAGAAAAGCGTATATATACGGCTTAAGAAAGACGTCAACTACACGATTCGGGCACGATGGACGTGCGAAAAGACGAAACTGTCGGAGAAAACGAAAGAAATCGGCAAAAAAGTCCGGCCGGGAGCGTATTTTGCGATCGACATTGCGACGGCTACGGACGGCGAACGGATATAAACCGCACACCGGCGGCTTCGAGAGATCGCGAGCTACGCGAATCAAATATGAATATGAGCGAAAAAGGCTAGAAAACGGTCGAAATCGTGTAAAAAGTGTAAATTTCGAAAATTTCGAAAATGATAAGAAAAGAAGTGATAACGCGGTTATTGCCCGCCGCAGAATCTGAACGTTGCGATTGGCCGGGCCGGAAAAACGACACAAAGTCGTCTATCCCCGTGGACAAAACTGGGGACTAACCTCGTTTTATAATATAAGAGATATAAGATATATAATTACCATAGAACAATATTACCCAATCGTATCGATTAATTGTTACCTATTTATTTTTGTTATTTTAACAATAATATCAACATCACCGTCACTGCAAAGCCGTCGCACTGTCGAAGCCCGAAGCCGTATCGCACGCACACCCCCGAGCCGTGCAATGTCGATCTAAAAATACACTCCCGACCGGACTTTTTTGCCGATTTTTTCCTTTTCTCCCACCGTTTCGTCTATTCGCACGCCGTTTGTGCCCGAATCGTGTAGTCGACGTCTTTTTAAAGCCGTTTATATGCGCTTTTCCCCAGAAATCGGTTCGTTCGCCTCGCAATCGCGTTTAGAAATTACGCCAGCCACCGACCGACCTTGCGCGTATAATTTATACATGTATTGTATAATTTAATTTTTGCCTATGATTTAATAATTATTAACGGAAAACGCTTTTCACACGCCCCATTCAATATATATATATGGGAGATGAGCGTATTACAAGCGAATTATATGCGATTACATCGATGTACATCGAATATATCGGCTTACGTCGCTCCGTAGACGCACGGCCATAGAAAAACCTTATCTCCAATCCATATCACTAATCCTTATCACAAATCCTAAACTTTCGTCTTACAACCTTTGCGACTTTTATAATTCCAACGACATTGTCTCCAAAATCGGTACCCACTCTCAGCGAGTCCAACGGGCCCCGAGTTACACTTAGAGCTAGTATACTAT
The DNA here is from genome assembly GCA_949089665.1 of Macrosiphum euphorbiae. Taxonomy (NCBI): domain Eukaryota; kingdom Metazoa; phylum Arthropoda; class Insecta; order Hemiptera; family Aphididae; genus Macrosiphum; species Macrosiphum euphorbiae. The sequence continues at coordinate 44,151 of CARXXK010001108.1, forward strand.
AATATTGAATATCTAATTCTATTACTCTAAGGCACCGTCGCACACGGTGACCTTTGGACTCCGCGATTAGATAAACCGTTTCGCCATGTCGCATAGCAGTCCCTCAAATACTAATAATAAATCCGTATCGCCAATTAAAATCATAAATAAGCAACAGGTAGTCGAGCAAAATAAGGCCTCAACGAAATCAAACTAAAGATCCCTACTTACATCACCCCAACGACGCCAACAATGCCGCTCAATGAAATCGCCAAAAAAACAAAGCTATTTGCCTCTCCTAATCGCTACAGCGCCCTCGTCGACGCTGCAGACGATAATGACGACCTACCTGAGTCTCATAGTCAGGAGTCATCTAATACCACCACATATACACCGACGAAAGTGTCATTGCCGCCACCTATTTTTATCAAAGGCATATTAAATTACTCAGACTTACTCTCCAATCTAACGGAACTAACCGGTGGCGGTCCCAGGCCCTATTTTTTAGTGAACTCCGACACAAAGTGTGTAGTCCGAAATTAGAAGTGTGCACTAAGGATTTGATAAGTGTGTACTAATGAATAACAGAATAAGACTATAAAATTAAATAGATTATAATTGGTAGGTAATAATGTACAATATAGTATATCTACATAGTACATATTATGTAGTATACTAATATTACACCAAGTATACATAAAATTAAAAAATAATTTTTAAAAATGAAAATCTTTTATGATAGGTACCTACTAAAAATAAATTGTTTTCAGTTACATTTTAACAAATTGATATTTACTTCTCTCCATTGAATCGCTAATGAACTATTATGAAGGTTTGGATACCTTTAGTTATTTCTGTGCCATGATTTTGACTCTCTTAAATTTATAAAAAGTTATGCCCCATATTTTACTGAATAATATATCAATTTAAATTTAAATTCTTGGTCCTCTTTGTCACTGTGTCATAATATGTTGTAAATAAAGTGTGTAGCACGAATTTTTTTGAAAAATAGGGGCTGGGCGGTCCTAACAGCTTTGTATGTAAATCGACATCCAACCATTTAAAAGTGCAAGCCGAAAAATCTGATGACTATAGAAAAATAATCCATTCCTTAAATGAAAACGAAGCATCATTCCATACCTACCAGCTTCAATCAGATAAATCTTACAGAGTGGTCATAAGAAATCCCCACCCCTCTACCCCAACTGCAGACATCTCTACGGCAATTGAGGAAATTGGGTTCATATTGTTATTAATATTATGTAGATAGGTAATAGGTACATACCGCATTCTATAATTATCCTAGCTAATAAATATATTATGTTGTAAAAACTGGTACCTACTGAGCCCAATATTATAGGGCGTAATATATATTTGCACATTGTTATTTATGATCTGGTTTATGGTCGCACGCACACACATGCACAAGTCATTAAATGTCTAGATCAAAATATTTGTAACCAATTTATGGACGATGCAAAGTAGACTTGTTGACCAATTAAAACATCTTTACATTTTTTAAACCAAACCACTGGAAGTACTTTAATTTTTTTCAGTCGCTAAGGTCGTTTTGATGAAAAATTAATAGGGTTCGCATGGGCCTTAATCAATCGCCTTTTGACCATTTTGATAAGTTCCTATAAGCAATGCTAGTGCTGAGAGAACGTTTTCAACACTACGAAGCCTCAAAACATGGCTGTGATCAACAATGTCAGAGGCCAGTATAACTGGACTTGCTCTTTTAAATATCCACCGTGATATTGACGTAGACGTGAATAAAGTCATTGACATGTTTCCAAAAAATAACAGAAAATCAGATTTTGCTCAATAATTTTTATTTGTATTTCATTTTTAATATTTTTCGATTGTTCTTAAATAAATAGTTTTCTTTTCAATGTATCTACCTATATTTTAGATTCTGAGTGAAATGAAGAATGTATTGATTTTACAATGATGTGTGTTTTTTTTTTTTAGTTTTTTTTTTTTTTTTTTTTTTTGATTCTGAGCGGAGCGATGAATGTATTGGTTTTACAATGATGTATGTTTTTATATTTTTTTTTATATTTTTGTGTCTGTCATCACGTTTTAGGACAGTAAAAGTGCTTGGATTTTCTTCATCAGTAGATTTTCTGATAGGAAAGTGAATCTAGTTGGTACTTTGGGGGGTCAAAAGTATAAATTGGTTTTCCAAAAAATCGATTTTGGTTATTGGTGTAACTCTAAAACAAATGAACGTATATACATGCAATTTTCACCGGTTGTTTATATTTGCATTTTCTATACACGATGACATTTTCAAAATATTTTGATTTATTTTGAACTGTTTAGGGACATTTTCATTTTCCATTTTTTTTTAGTTTTTTTTCTAAAAATATCAATAAAATTTTATTTGTTGGTTGCGAAAGCTTGAAAATTTAATAGAAGGCTCCTAATATGTTGTTTCAAAGGCAGATGAAAAATATTAAAAATCCTTAGTCACAATTTTTTTATAAGCATTTAAAGTTCAAAAATTGACAAAATATGGAAAAATCACGAAAATTAGCAAATTATTTTGAGTTAAGAATTCGTAAAAATTTTTCTTTTTAAATCTAAGATTTGAAAATGAAACACAAGATTCCTTATAAGATTATCTATCTTTATTAATAAAAAAATCTTTACCGGACAGTCAAATTAAATTTTTATGAGCGTTTGAAATTCAAATTTTTACAACATTGGATTTTCACTCGATTACTCATGTAGCGATTTCCTTATTTTGTTGCAATTCAAAATCGAACAACTGTAGATACATGAAAATTTCACTGAATGTTTAAATTAGCATTTTCTATACACCATACAATTTTGAAAATATTTTGACTCTTTCTGAGCTGTTTATGGACATTTACAGTTTTCAATTTTTTTTAGTTTTTTTTTCTATAAATATCAATAAAGTTTTATCTGTTGGGCCAAAAAGTGTAAAAATTTAATACAAGGCTCCTGATATATTGTTACAATAGCAGTTGAAAAATATTAAAAATACATAGGCACAGTTTTTTTTTATAAGCATTTAAAGATCAAATGTTGACAAAATTTATCAAAATCTCGAAAATTATCAATCATTGTAATTAATAAATTATAAATGTTCAGTTTTTATAGCTAAGGATTACAAATTCAACACAAAGGTTCTCATAAATAGTTCATACTTTAACCAAAAAATCTAAAAAATATATGAACACAGTTATTTTTTACAGACATTTTAAGTTCAAATTTGGGACGAAATTACATATTAAAAAACCTAGCATACCTATTTTCGTTATTTTGTTGTGAGTGTATAATACTATTCATGGGTACTTGAAACTTCTAAAGTACACTATATTATAATATATCTATGATAGTATCAGGGTTTGTTAATGATGTAAAACGTAATAACGTGTTATAAGTACCTAATGGATATTGTGATATGATTAATTTGGAATTTATTATAGGTCTTTTTTTTTAATACCATAGATATGTATATAATTGTCTTAAACCTAGACTGACATACCGTCTTCGCTCAGAATCGTTTTTTTTATACAATGATACTGTATCATTGAATTCAAATTTAATAGCATCCATTATACAGTGACCCACTTGTAACCTACTGTACAGCAGAGCGACATCCACTTACCCACCTTATTTTTTTAAATTTGTAGTTAAAAGTTTAGTCCTTTACAGTTAAGAAATATCTATATAATATGGTAAATATGGTACCTACCTCATAATAATAATATAATGGAATTATTAAATTGTATATAATATAATACTATGTCTGAAATATAAAATGCCCTCCCCCCCCATAATAATTAATCTGGATCCGCGACGGGACTGTGTATAAAACCTTCGATGTGAAGACCTAAAAATGATATAGGACTGGTGGGTGTTATGTTGTGTTCTTTAAGTGCTTCTATTATTATTTCATGTGGTATATTGGGGTATACATTTGCAAGGATGATTCTTTTGTCCGGATAATTTAATTAAAGTTCCACATACAAAGGTTCGGTTCGATGTACGATTAAAAAGTTCGGTTCGACATAGGTACCTACCAAGGTTTGGTTCGAGACCATATTTTGGAGTTCGACCCACCTCTAATTTATAGCCTCCTTAGTTCATATCCTACTTACAATTACATAATATAGGTAATAATGTAATATATTCATTATAATTTATTAATTTTTAGAACTATTTGACCACCGTTTCTAAAAAAAGTTTAGACTTAGTGAGCCGTTAGTTCAGGAATTAATAGATGTATTAACAACGTACAAAATGTACGAAAGAAGTCATCAAACAAATTATCTTCAATCCCAAAAGGAGTATGAATACCGACCGTTTCTAAGGATTTCAGTATAGGCAATTTTCATGCGAGTCGTCTAAATGTGTGCGTAGTAAGTGATCATTTGTGTGAGTGACTGTTTATAAAATAAATAGCGGAGCGCGGATATACGTCAATAGATAGCGGATAATTGATAGCGCGACAATTGATAGCGGTCAATTTATAGCACGTAAATTGATTGCGAGCGACTTTTGATAGTTTGACAATATTATAAACATTTTATTAAAATTATTAAGTATAATATTTTATAAGTAATTTTACATGTCTGTCATACTTAAATTTTTTTCGAAATAGTACATGAAACCATCATCAACTAATATATTTGAACCTCTTTCACTTTTTACATATTTTAAAGACATTTGTTAGAAGAAGTACTGTTGTATGGTGTTGTACCGACTGACAACATGATATAGTTTATGGTACAGGTACTACAGTGTAGGTATTGAATTGTCTCATTATCTATATTGCCCATATTATTTTAGATAGTAATATCTATTAAGTTTCCAATCATGATATATTTTATCGGTTTTATTTGGTTTTTTTCGGTTAATAATTGTTTGATTATTGAATTCTATACGACGCTACAAATTGTCATACTATCAAAAGTCGCTCGCGATCTATTTACGCGCTATAAATTGACCGCTATCAATTGTCGCGCTACCAATTATCCGCTATCTATTGACGGGACACCGCGGAGCGCACCCCCACATGCGCCATTGGTGCGAATAAGCTTAGCCCCCTCTGACTAAGGTTTAGCACCCCCAAAAATATTTCTTATTGATTTAGATAAAAGCTCCCATGGGTTTATTTGAAATAAATAGCTTTGTTAGCCCCCCCCCCTAGAAGTTTAACAAAAGTTGCGCCTATGACGCGTACTTACATGTCAGTAACGCAGCATTTAACGCACTAATAAATTACAAATCTGAATTTTAGTGAAACATTGAAACTTGGTTTCGTATTTCCTACAATATAGCTTAGTGAGTGATATTAGAGCATGAACACCAATTATACAAATTTAAGAGAAGTTTATAAAGGCTTGTATTAGAGTCGATTTTCTATATATTATTTTCAATGTCCAATATTTAGCTCTAAAACTTGTGATATTTTAATTATTGAGTTTAGAATTACCTATTAAACTTTCGACAATTCTCTTCTACAATATTGATAATAAGTGTATTTACTCTCAAACCGCTCAATAAACCATATTATTGGAAGTACAAAAATACATTTTCATAAAATATATCAATACTATTCATATCGCTTAAGATAAAAGTCAAGTCATAATTATTTAATTCTTTAATATTAATAATAATTAATTATGATAGAATGTTGTATATTATGTAATTAATCATTGTGTAATAATAATAAATAACCTATTGCATTTATAGCTTTCTAAGTTCATAGGTACCTACTTTTAAATTACATTATATTCATTAAAATGTATTATATATATTTAGAACTATCCGACCACTTGCAGTTTCTAAAAAAGTTTAGACTTAGTAAAAGGCATTGGTTCAGGTGTTAATAGCTGTATTAACACAGTACATCATTGAACCAAGTAGATTATCTTCAATCCCAATTAAGATAAAAATCAAGTCATAATTATTTATTTCTATATTATTAATAATAATTGATTATGATAAAATGTTGTATATGTCATTAATCGTTATAAGGTTTTGGCATCTTTGCGGTTCCTAGCTAATGGCTGATATCAATTTGATGTGGGTGACAATAGATCATCAGTATTAAGTGAGCAGATGTATCTCTGAAGTACCAAATCCACTGAATCAGCCGGGTATCATAAAACGATATATAGTAATGTCAATTAACACATAGACCTTACCTATATGGCTATATACTCAGTTGTTCAATCTAGTATCATTTTTAAATGATTAATTTGATTAATGAAAATATTATATATTTGAAGAATTAATGACATTTTAAAATTAGTTGATTCATTTCTATGTTAATTGTAGTGTAACGCATTTTTATAAAATATATGTTAAAATTATGTTGCACTCGAGATATTTGCAATTATATTAAGATCGGGCAAAAACATTTGTGAAAATAGCAAGTATCAATGATACTCATGTACACAAACAACCAAAATAAATAAATAAATCATTGAAAAGTCAATAAATTCATGACTCCGCACAAAATCTAAAAGATACAATAAATATTGTAAATTATAAGAGAATAAGCTGATATACTACAATATAATAAACTGTATAGCTTATTTATTTGTAAATAATCAATTTAAATTATAAAAAAAAAACATTTCAATCAAACATTCACAAAAAAATAAAAATAAACAATTAAAGTTTCGTCATACATTATACATAAATAATAAATATGATCATATAATCATATTACTATCAACAATAAGACCATTATGAATTCAGATTAGTTATAAAGTTTAGCGGTCTATCAACAACTACACCACCATAAATTCGCACTTCATTTCTTGACAATTTCTCCATGGTCCAACTATTGGTTTTGGGGTCGTAAATTTCTACAGTATCAGCAATAGAAGATACAGGAACTTCTCCACCCATAACATATAATAAACCATTTAATGAGGCAACTCCTATATGAAATTTAAATTTAAATTCAATACATTATTTTTAATCTTAATTATAAAAAAAATAATAATTTTAGTCACCTGGTCTCATTCGGCATACTTGCATATCGGCTGTAGAAGACCAAATTCCTTCACTTGGTCTATAAACCTCAACACTTTTATGATACTTTCCACCATAGCCACCAATAGCGTACATAAGGTCGTCCAAGACTCCTACACCAACACCTTGACGACATACAGACATATCTGCAACTGGTGTCCATGTGTCAAGTGTGGGATCATAATATTCCACAGATTTCAAAGATTTAACATTACTAGCACCTCCAACCTACACAATTTAATTCAATGAAATTTATTACAAATTAAAAATAAATAAATAATATATTCATTCACCGCGTATAATAAATTATTGAGTACACCAACACCCAAATCCCATCTTTCAGTGGACATACTAGCTACCAATCTCCATTTTTGAATACTGACATCAAATACCTCTACAGTATTTAATGGATTGTGTTCATCTCCTCCACCAACCTAGAATTACAAATAATATACATTTTTAATATAAAATAAGTAAAATATTGATTTAACTTACTGCATAGATACAATCATCCAATACGCCAACTCCTAATCGGTTTCGACCAACTACCAAGTCAGCCATTGGAACCCAAGATGGAGATTTTAGAGATACATCAAGCATACTAACAGAATTAGAAATTGATAAATTTACACCTCCTACAGCAAAAACAAACTGATCTCTAATTACGCCTAGACCCGCTAACTCACGCCAATCATCTATTCCTGGTGCTTTCTCACGTAGTTTGGTTGCTGGGTCATACCATTCTGTATAACACTTTGGCAATGTTTCAGACCGATTGAACATTAGAATAACCTTATAAAATAAATGGACAAAATAATTGTGAAGATAAATTTATCAAAACGGAGTCATACTTTTTGAGAACCACCAAACTGTCTAGGTTTACACCTAATTGTTTGTGGAATGGTAAAATGCTGAAATGATTTTTGTAGATTAAAATTGTATGCTTCAATAATATATTCGTTACCTAAAAACATTAGTTATAATAATAATAATTAAAATAAATAAATTAAAATGCATGCATCATATTTATGAAAATAACAAACATTTAGGGTTATTCTTTAGAAGAGGTTCGTTTACTATATTAAATAATATATCCGGTTTAGATGCTAATGTTGGCAGACGTACATGTTCCATTAATTCTGGCAGAACATCTTTTCTCAAATTCAAATCATGTTTTACCCATTTCATAACACTTTCAAATACCTAAAAATTACAATAACAAATAATTGAAATTAAATTTCAATATCTCAAAATGTTAATATTGAAGATCATAAGGGGTGTTTCTAACTGTTATTTCCCATACTTACATAATATTATACATTTATAAACTACCCATTAGTGGATTTCTGGGTCCTAAACATGTAATGGATCTTGGTTTCCTTTTTTTTAGCTAAGGAATGTTTTTATATTTTTATAGCATTAAATCTATATTTATTAGTGTCAATACTTTGATAACCTTCTATATGTTAGTATGTATATTATTAATATAAAAATATTTGTAATAGGTACTTGGTATAGACCTGATGGGTGGTTTTACCATTTTTATTATATATTATTTGTTATTTATAAATACAATATAAGCACCTGAACGGGTGCAGTAGAAGGTTCATATACAGGCTGATTGATTAGTCTGTTGGATGAATTGTGCAAGTTATAATCACCTAGTCATTATTTAATATGGATAAAATGGATCTGAAACAAATTTTTCTTCGGAAATTTGATATTGTACAATTATACCTTGATTACAACAAATAGGTAGCTAGTAAAACTAATGTTAAAATTTATCTGGCCTATTGTGAAAAATGTGCTGGTTTAGTCTATTTTTCTGTTTATTTGGGTTTATCCCTATAGCTACAAATATTGTTCATTGTGTTTAATTGAAAGTAACTTTTCTACCCTTGTTGTCTTTTACTTTTATCTGTGTTGTTTTATTCCTAGATTGAAAGTTAATACAGATTTGATACTCATGCATTTACATAAACATTTATAGAAGTAGGGCAGTAAAGTTTATTTTTCTATAACTGTGCAATATCTAAACTCATCTATCAATAATTAGTTACATAATTAATTTAAACCATCAATTTATAGTAAACTTTTATATTTATATGTTAGCTCTTTGTGTTAAGTTGACTTTCTATACAAGAATTACTAATATTGCAGTTTGCTTACTTTTTCTTCATATGGAACAGCAAGGTCATTACAGGAGATAATCTTAACCACATCTTCGGAAGATAAAGATAGGAACTCATCACTTTTAACCACTTCTCTGAAAATATTTGTCATTATATATATAATTCATTATTGAAATATATAGCGAATAAAATTATTTAAATCATACAGAAACTGTCTTTTTATTAATTTTTCAGAACTCGATAATAATTCCGTACAGTTATGTAAACTAGCAAACGCTCTGATACCAAGACAGTTTGATGTGTCCAATTGTTTTTGTAAAAACTCAGTACATGCAGCACTTACAAAATCTAGCTGTAAGATGTTTGCAGCTGGAAACAGAACCTTGAAAAAAATCAATAAAACATTTAAAACAATTTTATATTAGTCTATAACAAATCAAATTGTAATTTTATTATACCTGTACATTTTCTTTTGTCATTATCAATTCACCAGTATAAATATAATCTACTAATATTTGTAAGACGGTGGAATCTAATTATCTTATTTTAACAAGATCTTTATTGCTTTCATCAAAATTATTAAACATCGCTCGGAAATATGGACTAGCTGCAATTAGAACATTTTTATGTCCTAAGACAATAGTACCGTCATCTGTTTCAAATCTAATATCACATAAAACTCCATTTCTAAAAACATAAATGTGTTACTAATATTTGTTTTGAAAGAATTTAAAATCACAGACCACATACTTGCGTAGAGATTGTAAGTCTGCTAGTATTCTAACAGAGTGAAAGCTATTTCTAACATGATGTGTTGGTTCACATTCATTAGATTTCATAACTTGCTTTAGGTTATTGTCAGAAGATGAAGGCTGAATGGTATCCATTTCTTCGAGTGACAAACACCTATGAAAATATTTTAAAAATAAATATATTCGATTAATTGAGTTAAAACTTAATACTAAATTTAAGTACCTATAAAGTATTAAAACCAACAAAATACTGATGTTAAGAAATTATAAACTTATTACCTAGGTAATGAGATTTATAAATATAAAGTATTCTAATTCTGGTATTCTAACAGAGTGAAAGTTATTTCTGAAATTGGGTATTTTCATTGGATTTCAAAACTGGCGTTATAAAATTTTCACGTGATGAAGTCAGTAAGGAATCCATTTATTACACCTTTGAAATTTTAAAAGTTGTGATACATTTCCATAACATAATTTTTACTTAATACTAATTTTTAGAAGCAGTGGTGACCAACAAAATTCTGCTGTTAAGAAATTACTAAGTCATAAGAAATATAAATAATTTTGGAAATAATTAATAATAAGCATTTAATGATGTTCATTGTTCTTAGTTTGTAGATTTTATGCATAATGCCACGGGTGTATTTTCATTTCTTTAGTTTTTGGCTCTAAAATTTGTACAGACCATACCATTATAAAATGATTATCAGGCAACAAGTTACAATTATATAATAATATTTTTTCTATATTTAGCTAATGTAAATATTATCTGCTGTAGCAAGCAGGCGATGAAATCAAAAAAAAAAAATTTTTTTTTTATTATTAATTGTTCTTTACTTCTTTACAATATTACTTTCATCTATTTTTTATTAATAATTACAATTATGTTCACTTATTGCTATTATAAAGCAAAAATGTATTTAAATAATAATAAAAGAAATACAATAGGTCTACCTACTGATTATATATTAGACTTAAAATTCATATTGTGGCTTTCATTTATTATTAACAGAACAAAGGTGCCTTTCAAAAAGTAAGTATGATAGGGAGCTGGTGGTCATAATATTATGATTTATGACATAAAAAATACAAATAAAAATTGTGTAATTTAATTTAATAATTATGTAAAATTTATTTTTTAATTCTTTAAAAAAATTTTAAATAAAATTGACAGTCTCATGTATATATAATATATATCTTACAATGAATTTAACATCAAAGTCATCAAAGCAAGTCCTGACAATCTAACATTTCTTTGGTGATTCCTCAAAAACGATTTTAATCAACCGGCTAAATTATCATGATGGTGAAAAACTGTAAACAGTGTAGATATACATTATGCATGCAATGCTTTAATTGAACCTGCAATTTCACTATGGGCTCTGACCTAGGGGGGCTCCCCCCTATATACGCCACTGGTAGCGGTCGCTACACCTTGAAAATAAGGGGTGGATGGATATAGTAACAAAAAATAATAAACTTGAAATATGTTCATAATTAATCACAGATTATATTGGTTGATACCTTAATATTTACTAATATTATCAATACAAATATGATAAAATGTATTAAATAATATAATTTTGAGTTTTGAGAGGGTGGGCGGGTGGGTAAAGTTTTTTCTTGCTACACCTGAAAAAATATATCTTGGGCGCCACTGCAAATCAACATACAATTTTAACTAAAACTACATATGAATTGAAACAAAATAATATACAAGTACAAATGTCAACATTATTTTTGGTGGACTTCCAAGATACCTATATTTAGATAATCATATTCATTTCGTACCATTTGAAGAAAAGTTAAAATACATTAACAATATGTCCGTTTATTGAATAAATTATTGTCATAAGCAAATGTAAATGGCAGTCATCACAGAGAAAAAATATTCAAATTTTGGTTAATCTTTATATAATATTTTGGCAGGGCTTTTATGAAAATATCCCACTGTGCACCGCAGCTCCGCATACACTTTCAAAACAGCAAATTTAGATTTGTATATATTTTAATTTTCTTTGGTCTTACGTATTGTAATGATATTCACATTATTACGCCATAAAGCCACACTATATATAATATCATTATAATACTAATAGTTATGTTATTCTTAAAACCTAATAAAATAACTGTATACCATATATACCTTAGTATAATCAAAAAATATGCATAATACTTAAGATAATCATATATATATAATATGACAAAATGTGCGTTAACCCGTAAGTGGTACGACATTTTAAGAAGTAAATCAAAACAAAAACTGCAGCGGTCTATGGGACCGGACCATACCACTTACGGGTTAAAAATAACACATTTCGTATCTATGTACCTTTTTAAATAAACAACAAGTACTAAAGGTCAATTTTGATACCACAAGCAGTCTGCTCTCAGCCACTCATCTGTCTGTTCCAAACAGCTACGCCTGTCTCGCACAGCACACTATGATCAAAGCTAGTTACAAATACCAAACCTTAACTTCTTATTGCGAGATATTTAAATAAAACGGTTTTATTCAAATTAAAAAGTGTTTTGAAATCATTTAACATATAGTATATTATATTATTCAATAATTTACTGACTGTTTATGGAAGTTTCACTATACCATTGAATTCTAAACATTGTGAGAATTCAAAAAACATTACTAGTGTATAATAGGTATATTGTATATGACTAGCAAAACCTTAATGATAATATTATATTATTTAAAACATAACAAGGTATCCATTACCTACCTATTTTATTAGTTAATAATATTACAATTTTAAACTAATAGACAGAAATACAAAACATAAATATTATAATATAGTGGTAAGATAATCAACTATGTTTTAAATAAATAACTTTATTACAGTATATTATAATATTAAGGATATGGATAGGTAAAAAAATGACTAAATAATAATATGTGTTAGATAGTTATTATATTATAATATCAATATAATATAATATAACAAAATAAAAATAATCAAACAACTGCAGCTATGGACATGGCGTAGTGAACAATATTAAATGCCTATCATTAATTTAGTGAAAATAATACACGGTAGCTGTTTGTCGACGACAAGTAGGACGGTTAGAAAGTTTAGAAAGTTTTAAGCAGTTTATTTAAATTATTTTTCCAAATGTACCTATATGGGGCATGGGGCCCGGCTCAGTCGGGGCAGATCCCGTCATCGATTGCCAGTCCTCCACTGAATGGACGTAATTTATGCATATTCAGATTTTCATAACGATAATTTGTGAATGCAATTCGATGAAAAACTAAGACTTTATAAATTATACGATAGTATTGTTTGTTATAATAATATATTATCTGGTTTAATTGTTTAAATAGGTATCAAAATATAACATGATCATAATATTTATTTACATCACTACGGTTTGCGAATAGAGTGCTCATAATAATTTTTCGAACTGCAAAATGTATTTCTCGACAGAATTTTTGGTCGGAATTTCGTTCGCTTGCGTCGGCATGGCAGGAATGTCGTTCCTATTATCAAGGCGAAATAACCCTGCATCTACCGATGGATGTGGACTGAAAAATAAGGACGAAGTCTTGGAGGTAAACAAAATATAATACATAGTATCATGTAGGTTTATATTGTAATAATAAACGTTTTATTCTTTAATATTTGTCATTTTTAGTATAAACAAGATATTAATTAGTTTCGGAGCAAAAACCTTGTGTGTCTGGAGTCCGGACATACCAGGTTATTCTTGCTCTGAAATGTAATAACCTGGTAAGTCCATTTTGCTTATATTATCTGATATCTCCGTAACTAATAATCGAACATAACGGTTTGTTACACCAAAATGTGTAGTTTTATATAATAAAAAAACTTTTTTGAAAAAGGGGACTATCCGGTTTTGCGCGGAAGGATTCCATACTTTTTAGCTTAGATAGGTATAGGTAGGTACATATGTTTACCATAAGTGCAAATTTAGACTTATGAGTTTGTAAATTTAAGTATTAGTAACAGTTGAAATTCGCTAACTTTTAACTTGTACATTTAACTATTAATCTGTAAATATAATATGAAATAATTGTGTTTAAGTATAGATTAAAACCAAGTTTTTACAGTTTTCGTACATAAATAAATTTAGGATTCGGGGCCAACTGTAGCCAAGCTCCACCAACAACTTTAACAGGCCTCCCAAACATTTACTAAATTTTATAATAGTATGGTTTTAGGCTTAGTCTTCCCCAAATCTCAAAATTAGCACCTATTTTACCTAACCAAACATAATATTTTTAAAGATATTTTTCAATGTTATCCAAATATGATTTTTCCCAACAATTGTATGTACCTACATTTAAGTTAAAAAAATTCAAAATATGCACAAATATGCAAAAAATCGCTCAAATGTACAATTTTCCTACAATATTCAAAAATCTGCAAATTCAAACTTCGTTTGATAAGACAAATTTATAACTTATATTATAATGAAACATGCAAGCAGTCCCGAACCCTATAAACAATATATTTATTAGGGGGGAAATGTCAATGGGGGGTGTTCAAACACCCAAAACGCCCCCCTGGCTACGCCACTGATAGTACCTATTTATTTTAATAGAACGAAAACGATTTTGATGCGGAATCGAGAAGTGTTCAGTCCGTGTCAGATGAAAACTTGAATAACACAACGCACGTAAAATCAATAGGAGGTCAGTTTTAAATATCAATATGAGTATAATTTTTTAACTAAAACTATTTTCATATAATTCCATACTTTCTAGAACTGTATATGGACCCGGTGGATATGCAGGCATTCAGGGACCTGCAAGTATGAAACGAATAACGGCTTTAGAACAATCGAATGTATAATCATAGTATATCGTGGTACTGATAAACAGTTTTTATTTGATTTTCAGCATAATTTTAAAGTGGTTGAAATGAATTGTTTGGCTTTAAAACATCACGTTGCCGACGCATTATATACCGTTCAACAGACCGCCGACGAGCAGAGGCTGTCGATCAACGACCTGAGATTGGAAGTGTCTCGCCTTAAAAAAGATTTAAACCATTTGACCGCCGATCTGCTGAAAAACTCAGAGACTCCGTCCGCGGAAAGTAATATTATAATATTATATTATATCGACCTGACTATACCCATAACAGTGTAACACATTATTCGTTTCCGTTCGTTTAGCAAACACCGAAAAATCCGTTGAGGAAAAACCCGACGGCGGCTGCAAGCTACGCAGACTAATGATGCGGGTCTCGGTTCTTGAAAGTAAAATATATAGAAAAATATCGGTTGATAGATAATGAATTATTATACTAACGACGTGTGTCCGTGTAGGTGACGTGACAAAAAACTTTACTGAAATCGTCGGTACAAACCACACACTGATGTTGAGGTTAACGAGCGCGGGGCCCGCCACCGTCACATCCGGTCCGGAGGCAACCGACTCCGCCTCCTGCGGTAACCTCGGCAAATTTTGGGACTCCTCTTCCGCCGATGACGACCGGCACGGCGGCGTTTCGCCGTGACCCTGTGCAGAAGCAGTGCGCATCCGTGCGCTGAGCCGAGGAGAAAGAATTGAAAATCTACTGCCGTGTGTCCGAGAGGAGGAGAGTTTGAGGTCCATCGTCCTCAAGCCTGTAGCCCAGCGCACTTGACGATCTCTTCCGGTGCTTTGACGTGACCTTGCCGGCCTGACCAATGTACACGGAAAAAAATAATACAAATTATACGTGTATAATAATTGTATATTTTTTTCTTAATTTTTCAATTCTATTGCAATGATCTAATTTATAATGTATTCCATTTGTGTAACATATTATGTATTGATTGTATTTCTGTGCATAAATTAATAAACCTGTTTAATAAAATATACCCGACGTATTTGTTCTATAATGTAGGTTTTTAAATTACTGTTACAATATTATTATGAGATATTAAAGTCTCTCTATTATAAGACTATAATCGTTTTCAAGTCCTAAAAAACTAAATGTATAATAGGTATAGTTAACCATTTTGATAAAAATGGGGTCATATAACATTATAAAAAAGCTAAATTTTTAAAAATGTTTAGAGAAAAAGTAGCAATTAAATACAACACAACGATCAAATTTCAACTAGTTATCGTAATATATTTACTTCCTTACGACGGGCAATACCTAGCATTGGAAAATTAAATCTAAAACAATAGTATTATTAAATTAATAATACTATTGTTTTAATTTATCAGTCGTTATTATAACTTACAAATAATATTATGTAATACAACTTCTGAGATATATTATCAGAACTTAGTACCTAGTTGCAATTTTTTTATTATTGTTTTATATTAACAACAATTATTTCTCACCACTTTATAAACTATAATCTATAGGAATTTTTATATCTAACAATAGTTATTAGAATTATATCAGACTATAAATATTAAACAATTATTAGTTTTAAAAAAAAACTATTTGAATACCTACATTGATTAGGTATTTAGATAACCAAGTATGGTTACTGCGTATACCATAATGTTGTTAGAAAATAGACATGTCTTTATGTTTATGTTTGAACTTGATCCTTCGACTAACACAGTTTTATGAAAGTTCAATACTTAAGTACCTACCTGCTTTTAAGTATACTATAGGTACTTAAACATTTTGTTAAGTTAATATTTTTAAAACAAGATAACTTCTTCAAATATTTTACTGGTATCGAATATTATATACCTAATTCTGGAAATTCACATCCAATTAAATTTTCGTTTTATTTATTTTAACTTCCTCTCGTTGTTATTGCTTATATACCAATGATGTGACATTCCGATCACGAGGTGACGGGTCTTTCTTCATCTATAGCCTTAATAATAGAGAAGTCAACGACTTCCTCCAACATATGATTATGAGTTATATGTAAAAAAGTAATTTGACGAATTTTGAGATACCATTTGTCATTAATCCAGAGGTCATCACGACAAAGTGGCAATCATTTAGCCGAACGCTTTTTAAAAGAAAATTCAAAAATAATTTAAACGCAACCAGTATGTAGGTATTAACCCATAAGCTCCTAGGTCATCCAAATTATTGATATATTTCATATTAATTGTATGGTAGGTACTTATGTGGGTTTTTAATGAAAATGAGAAAATCGACACGTAAGTGTATCGAGCGAAGTTGAAAATCTGATAATATTCTGTGTTTCGGCGTTTTTAAAACAAAAAATAAAATCACCTACAGGCTACAACATTATATGTAATCTAATTAAAAATTATATAATTTGTATGACTTGTATAATTCTAAATGAATAATTAACTCTGTACTTCTCACCTCCGGGGTGTACATAAATAATATCATTATTAAATTACAAATAAAATCGATATTTTTCATAGTAGGTACATCGTACCTGTAAAATATATTATAAACTATTGTTTATTATTTTAACAGTTCATATTATAATATTCGAGACACAATTTCATAAGATACTTTGTATTGCATTAAGGAAGTTCGTAATAGTTCGTATAGCCGTATAGGTAAGTATATTCATATTTTCCATAATAACTTGTTACAAAGAGTGTCTAATCATCAATTTTACTCGTCATCCTATCTTCACCTAAATAACTCTATGGAAATAGATTATGACGAGGATATAATATTATAGAATTATTATTTCGACGTACCTACCTACTGATGATTGATGAGCCATATTCCAAAGCCAAATCATAGGTAGGTACATCACAATATGAGACTGTTCTTCGTTATTCAACGAAGGGTTACATTAAATCTTATACAGGGAAAACAACGTATATAAATTGGTATTATGTTAAAATCTTATATATAAAAATCCTCGTGTAAACTCCGAAACTACTAGACCGATCTTGATGACATTTTTACAATGTGTGTAATTTGGCAGAACTTACAAGATATGCTAATTTAAAAAGGGAGAGGACCAACCCCGAGAGGTCGTCGCCTCAGAATGAAAAGGTTCTAAATCAATTTTTTTGAAAAATGGTTTTTTTGCATATAATCATTTATAATTTTTTGTTGTATAATTCAATCTTGAAATCGGATCGATCCGTTGATTATTCAATGAGATACAGAGAATGAAAAGGTTCTAACTCATAAAAACGTGAATGATAAGCTCGAAACCGAGAAATATCAGTTACAACCTTTTCATTCTAAACAATAATTAAGAATGAAATAGTTCTAAACGGTCTTAAATGTAATATCTCAGAATGAAAAGGTACCGTTATAGTACGGTTATACCACTGGTACAATATAAATTATTATTGTGCCATAATAAAATATTATTCCAGCATTCCAGCATAAATTTACCGTCTATTTTTGTTTTGTTGAGGTGATAAGGTAGGTAATACCTACATGCCACATGTATATAGTACCTACTTTAGTATTATAAGAAATGGTACATTTAAATTTGAATTACGTTTTTGACATTTTTCATTATTGTGAATTATGATTTATGCCGTTTAATTTATATTGTTGCGTTTTCAATATACCCCCCTTCCCTACACTAATTGCGCCAATGGACCATACGATTGTAACTTATTACTTATAGTAGGTATGTCCAGGCACATACACAAAAAAAAAATTCCGGGGGGTGGGGGGACCCCCCGCCCACTACATATACGGGTATGTTATAATATAATAATACTTAACTTAAAAACTCAAAATATTGCATAATAAAAAAATGTATAATTTATAACATAGTTTACACTAGAAGTTGGTATCACTGCATAGAAAAAATGATTCAAATCAGAATGAAAAAGTTCTAACTAAATAAATAATTTTTATTTTCAGAATGAAAAAGTTCTACACGTAAAACCTTTTAATTCTAAAACTAATATTTTGGTTTTTTATAATTAACTCAGTCAATAATTGAAGAAAGACGAATTGCAGATAAAGTTGTGTTCTTTGGAACTTTCTTGATATTGCATACAATTTTCACTATTTAGTAGGTAATTATGGTGAAAAAAGTTATTCAATGTCCTACTTAAAAACGTTCCCCTGAACAATTACATAAATTGCGTTAGAACCTTTTCATTCTGAGACGACAAAGTGTTAAAAAGGGAATTTTGAGATTCCAGATAGAAATTTTTGTTTATAAATGGTTGCCATGGGTTTTTAAGCTATTATAATAATAAAAAAAAAACTAGGTATTTGCTTTACTTTTTAAATGTAAATTATAATATAATATCGAACCATAAAAATGTAAAATTAAAATCTCTGTACAGGCTAAACTCTGGAACTACTTATCAGATCTTCTTGATTTTTTTTCTAAACGAAAGAGTATTTCACGGAGAAGGTTTATATGTAAGAAAATCTTAGGAAAATCCACCTATAATATATTGATTGCTATTGGTTAATCGGGCATGTTTGTTGATTTGTATTATTATCTTTTGTCAATATACAGTATACACATTACACATATATAATAATATATACAAGT
>CARXXK010001108.1:63466-94278 GCA_949089665.1 Macrosiphum euphorbiae
TTGGTAGATTAGATCTCTGGCAAGAAGATAGATTAATTTACAAAGGGTTAAATTTGTTTTTTTTTATTCATCGGATTTTAGTACTGTTAGGTAAGGATTGAATTTTGTATAAATTGATGATATTAATCCACCGTAGGTAGGTGGAATTAGGTGAAAACGACAAACTATTGGTATAACTTTGATACCTTAGAGTTAAATCGTACAGTTGTCAGTTACTTACAAACAGCACAGAGTCCGCGATCTACCGCAAGTAGATTGCTTACCTGATAATGTACTGCTGCGAATCAGAATTTATATTCAGGGCAACGAAAAAGTTAAGATAGAGTTGATACATTTAACAGGCAACGAAGTGCACGGAATCAGCTAGTAAACATATAAAAATAACATAAAATTGATTTTTTTTTTTGTTTAGTTAGTTATTTATCAATATTAAAATGTTCATATTTCGTGAGAAAAAAAAAATCAAATTTTGCCACACCGGCCAGAGATGATCCGTCTATGAGTATAATATACACAGAACACGATGTAGAGAAGATAATAATTATACATCGTGGCACAGAACTAAGTCCACAACACATGGGGTACAAGTGACATTATTTGAATTTCGTAATAATCGAGTCTGAGATAAGTACACGCACTTGTATCTTTTTCCTGCTAATCCAGAATGACTTTGCTACTAGTACCAGATCGCATCACGTCATAACAAAAAATTAATTTATGTCTCTTTCCAAATAAAACAGAAAATGTGTATTTTAGCTGTGCACTTGACTCAATGTCCAATGTACTCGAAATTTAATAATAAAGTATAAATAATAATTTATAGTTACATTCAACAATATTTAGTATTTTACCCAAAGTATAAAATAATATTAGTTGAGGCTCAAAATACAAACATTAGCAAAAATAGGTGTTTATTCTGTTCCTTTCCACCACCACACGGCGAACATAAACTAATAAGTACAAAAGTCAGTCTTGGGTAGTACTCACTATTCTGAACAGGGCCGTAGACACGGGGGGGGGGTTTAGGGGGTTCAAACCCCCCCCCTTGGAAAGTTTATAAATTTATTTCAAATATTTAAAACTACTAATATATCTTATATATTAAAAAAAAAATTTTTATCAATAATAGTTATTAATAATATTTTAGATGTTTGTGTTGTTAAGGGTTATAATTAAGGTATTTTGTGTATCGTCTAATGGTCGCAATGACAAATCACCATTACCAAAACCGCTTTGTTACTGTGATAATTGATAATCTTATTATATGTTTATGTTGATAATACTGAAATTTAAGATAACATATTAATAAGGTATTATCAGTATTATAGTTAAAACTTTAAAAGTTAAAACCGTGCTAAAAAAAAACATAGATTTGAGAGAAATGATCAGTTTGGCCAATATCAGTATCAAGGTTCTTGACAATTTAAGGGAAAATGTAGATCATGAATTTAAAAAAATGTTCAAAGAAGCTCAAGTAATGAATGCCTTAAATTCAATTTTAATGTTCATTTTTTTAACTATAATTATATTTTTAAATAGAGATTGCCTCAGATGTTAGACTTTGAAATATCAGTCAAACAGCTGAAAAAGAGTCAAAATATTTTCAAAATTGTATGGTGTATAGGAAATTCTAATATAAACATTCAGTGAAATTTTCATGTATCTACAGTTATTCGTTTTTGTATTACAATTTACAACAAAATAAGGAAATCGCTACATGAGAAATCGAGTGAATATCCAATGTTGTAAAAATTTGAATTTCAAACGCTCTTAAAAATTTAATTTGACTTTCTTATAGACATTTTTTTTTTGATAAATGTAGATAATCTTATGAGGAATCTTGTATTACATTTTAAAATCTTAGATTTAAAAAGAAAAATTTTTACGAATTCTTAACTCAAAATAATTTGCTAATTTTCATGATTTTTCCATATTTTGTCAATTTTTGAACTTTAAATGCTTATAAAAAAAAATTGTGACTAAGGATTTTTAATATTTTTCATCTGCCTTTGAAACAATATACTAGGAGCCTTCTATTAAATTTTCAAGCTTTCGCAAACAACAAATAAAATTTTATTGATATTTTTAGAAAAAAAACTAAAAAAAAATGGAAAATAAAAATGTGCCTAAACAGTTCAAAGTAAATAAAAATATTTTGAAAATGTTATCGTGTATAGAAAATGCAAATATAAACAACCAGTGAAAATTTCATGTATATACGTTTATTTGTTTTAGAGTTACACTAAAAACCAAAATCGATTTTTCGGAAAACCGATTTAGCGTAAAAATTCCCGTTCTTCCATAATTTTTATGTTGTTTTTCCCGGCGCTTGTGAAAACTACTGGGAAATTTTTACTTTTGACCCCCCAAAGTACCAACTAGATTCACTTTCCTATCAGAAAAGCTACTGTTGCATGTAACAGTACTATAACATGTTATTATTATAATAAACCCCCCCATATAAAATTCCTGTCTACGGCACTGATTCTGAATAAAGTATTCCAAATACAGTAGTCGGAATACTTTTTAAGTACTTTTAGAATACTTTTAAAATACTTTTTACAACAGTACCTATTCTGAATAACAATTTAGAATATTTTTTAAATGTATTTTATTCGTATAAAAAAATACTCATTACCTATTTATAATAATAATTGTTTTCTTGTTTTTCTGGACATTTTTACAATATTATACGAATTTAGAATTATTAAATTATATATGTTGGTCAATTTTCCCGAAGAAAAGTGTCATTGGTTTAATAGTTAAAACAAAAATTAAAAAATATTTTAAAATAATTTGGAATATTTTTGAAGTATTTCAAATACTTTCGGAATACTATTTTTCACAAGTATTCGAATATTTTTATTCCGAATACTTTTTAAAAGTATTTTACCAAAGTATGACAAAAGTTAACTGCAAACCACGATTATTGAATATTGATTAAATATTTAAGATAATATACCTTAGTTTAAATAATTATGTCAATTGTCTTTGATCGTGGGTAATAATAATAATAATAATAATAATAATACGTATAATCGTATCGTTAACTCGTCTCTGTTTCCAGCCAAAATAGACCTATCTTATATCAACTGGACCGGATATCGGTACAGTCGTCGGATAAAATTTCTGAAAACATATTTAAATTCATCATTAAATTGATCTGAACTTTGAAGACGACTTTGACACTTTTTAAAACTGAAGTCCTTAGCCCTTCAAAATTAAATTTTTAAAAGTTTAATAAATTGTAATATTGTGGTTGAATGATTGATTTCAAGATGTCAGAAAGTCGTTTTCGAGTAATTTTTATGACAAATAATTCAAATATTATGTTTTCAGAAATTTTATCGGAAGGTTAGTTAATATGATTGGAATATATTGAGAATTAATAAAAAAAAAAATAATTAATATATTTTGTGTAATTTACAAACGTTATTAACGTGACTTACAAATTTACAAAATATGTACAATATTATTCACTTGCGAGAGCCGAGAGCAATTTATTTATCTTATACACCATACACGGTACATAAATAGGTGTATCACTCACACTAATATGAAACAAATCATAGAAATTGCCTATACTGAACTCCTGAAAACCGGCGGGTATCGAATTCCCTTTACATTTTCCAACCAATGAAAGCATATTTAAAAAAAATATGTGGTAGCCGTTAGGTAATGGTGTAGACTGTAGATTGATAGATATATCGGGAAATGAATTACTACAGATTTAAATACAAATATTTTCTTTTTAGTCCTTGACCAATGCTTAATTTTGAATAATTTCTGAACGCAGAATCATCAGGATTCTATTGTATTCGAAATAAATGATAAACGATTGAATAAAACCACTGAAGACTGCTAAAATAATTTTCTTTATGTACTAAAAGCATATAAAACTATTTGTCTTGTACTGCATCATTGAGATACCGATATTCTGGACTAATATTGCCTGTAATTTTGACATTTTATATTGATAAAAATTAAAAACTGTCGCTATAATGTTTAGGTACTGAATTATGTTTACCCACCTTTTCCTTTAATCCACGAAAAAATCCGATTGCAGTATTTACTTAAAAAAAAACTGACATCCTGTGTTCTTGTATTACATTATATAAATTATCTCAAATTGACTCTATAAGATCTTTTGTAATATATTCTGATCGACTCAGTTGGTATTCAAATGGTAGCTGTAATCTAGGAATATAGCACGTCATTCACACCAACCGGCCACCATTGAGTATTGACAACATTTTTAAGGTACATTAGGTAGTACAAAGTACAAACTATATTCGGTTCAAAATAAGAAATCTATTCGGTGGTGGACAGGGACGATAATTTGCATACTTATATATTATATTGTGACAGTTTATTATCGATATTTATTAAATAGTATATTAAAAATATATTATGAGGAATCTTGTATTAAATTTTCAAGGATTTTGACCTTGCATAACTACATTTTGATCAACATATATAAAAAAAAAATCTTAAATGTCAAATTTTTCTTAAAATAAGCCAAATTATTTTGAAACATTTTCATTATGCTAATATATAAAGATAATATTATGATAGATAAATTTCAAGTATCGATAACTTATATTCCTTTTGAGTTACATCTCACAATAATATAATCTAAAAGTTTAATATAGCCAAGAATAATATTTTTTAATTTTAATATAACGAAATAACTATTTGCTTGGTTAAGCTTGGTTTTAATATGATGTAATTTTGTCCAAATTTGAAAATGTCTATATAAATAACTGTGTTTTATATTTTTTAGGTTGTTTGGTTACAGTAAAGACATTTCTTATATAAAAACATTCAGTGAAAATTTCATCTAAATTTGGTGTTTTTTTTTAGAGTTACACAAAAAACAAAATAGTTTTATTTTCGAAAAATGGTTTTGCGTTGTTTGTTTTTCCTGACGCTTTTCAAAACTATTTGGAATTTTTACTATTTACCCAAAAGTACTAACTAGATTCACTCTCCTGCCAGAAAATATGCTGTTGAAGAAAATTGAAGCATTTTTACTGTCCCAAACGGTGATGACAGACACAGATAAAGAAAAGGTGAACACAAGTGGTTCCTACAATCCATAGTAGGTATAGTTGTCGAGCCATGGCTATAATAAATAGCGTGTACCTACATTTCCGGTAAACTTTTTCTTTTTGACTGAGATAAAAAAACTTGTAGGGAACCATCTATTAAAATGTGTAATGTTAGCTATGAAAAGAAAAACTTTTATACATTCATAACTGAAAAATAATTTACAAAATTTGAAAAATGATCATGGCTATAAATATTTCAAAATGAGTCAAAATAGTTAGAACATTTTATACCATGCATAGGTATGGAAAATAATAATATAAATATTTTATGAACATTTGAAGAGTCTACAGTTATTCGTTTTGGTAATACCTACCTACAACAATAAATATCAAAAATCAATTAATGGGAATAAATTCGATAATTTACTGCTGAATTTCAAACATCGTAAAAATTATAAGTTCAAGCGCTCATAAAAAAATAATGTTCCGTTTCAGTACACTTTTTTACATTTGTTGTAGGTAGAAAACTTACGTGACATTTTTAAGCTATGAAAAGAAAAACTTTTATACATTTTTAACTGAAAAATAATTTACAATAGATTTTAAAAATGTAAGCTATAAATAGTTGAAAAAGGGTCAAAGTTATTTGAACATTTTGCAATGTATGGGAAAATTGCCATTTTAACATTAGCGGAAAATTCCAAGTGTCCAAGGTTTCCCTGGGCAGGGTTATTCGTTTTTGAATTACAAAAAAATATCAAAAATCGATGTATAAAAATTCGTTAATTTAATAGTGAAAATCCAATATCGTAAACATTTTAATTCAATTTCAACCGCTCATAAAAAAATTATATTATTTCCCGGGATACCTACTTGTTTTTGTTTTAAGGAGAAAACTTTGTTCTAATAAAATGTCTAATGCCCTATGAAAAGAAAAACTTCATTTATGATTTATTATTTATTTCGTAATTCTGACAAAATTCATCAAAATGGCTATTGTATACTTTTGTATGTATGTACCTCGACCGAGTGACCGGCACGGCGGCACGCCAAAATCGACACAAAATACTAAATAGTAATAATTTTAGATTCTGGCCGCTGGTCGGAGAAAAGAATGTATTGATTTTACAATAATGAGTTTTTTTTTGTCTGACGTCTGTTACCAGTTATCACTATAGCCCGGATTTGTATTTAAAAATTATTGTTAAACAATATGCACATATTTATGCACTCAAAAGTTCAAAAATATTTTTAAAAATTTGCAAATTCATTTTTTGCATAATATATTAATATAAACACTAAAAATCCTAAAAAATTACAAAATATATTTTGTGAAAAAAAATACAATTGAAATATCAGTATACTTGTATAGACTTACAATTTGTTCAAATGTCAATGTAAAGTTAATGATAAATGGAAATGTAATAGTAATTTTGAGACGAGTACCAATATGAAGTTACAAAATGTGATTTTATATTTTCAATATTATATTTAATCAGAATTATTTTAAGTCAAATGTAGAAGAATATGCATTTGCATAAAAATCTGGGCCCTAGTCATCATATTGATCAAACAAATCACTTATATACCTATCAGACATTTTTTTTTTCAATTCTGGCAAGTTAATGATAATTTTTAATTGTGTAACATTTTAAAAAGTTTAAAGTTAATAGTTATCCTATTTTTTTTTTAACTCAGTTAAGTTATATGGAAACTTATAATTAATTTTACCTTAAGTCAAGTTATTTTTTTTTTTTTTTAAATATATAATTATAGCCAGTTATGTGGTTTAAAATAATAAAAAGTAAATGTTTATGCAATAAATATGCATCATCAATAATAATTTTGTTATATTTATTATTTAATTGTTTATAAATTATCGTAACTTGGATTTGATTAAAAGTAACTTGTTATATCTTAAGTATAAAAACCAGTTTAATTAAAAATTATGTTAATGCTACAGTTAAATGTTAAAAATTAAAACTAACTTAACTTTTTAACTCATTTATGAAAGCCTTGGTTTGGTTTTTTTGTCTACAAAGTAAAAGCTTACTTATATAACATATAATATGAAAATATGAAAACGCATAGCCATCAGTTTAATATGCCTCATGTAAAAAGTAAATTATGACATTTGGACATCACACCTATCCAATAATAAAGTACATGGAGTATCCAATTTGCTTTAGGAAACTTCTCTTAATACTGATTACAGTAGCTTTGTTCTTCAGGTATAGTCTTTTAAAAGTTACTTTAATAGCAATATCATAAAATATACTTTGTAATATATGCAGACTTTGCTATCTTTGCTCAGTATCCTTTCGTATACAATGATTTTTATTATTGAATTCTAATTTAAACAATACATTACTGTGACTCTTCTAAACACCTACTGTACAACATAGGCGTAGCAGGGTGGGCTAAGTCAATTATTAAGAAACCTGAACTCTGATGGAAGAAACAATTAAAATTGTACATACTTTAATTTACTTACTCATAATCACCCATTATTTAAGGCATAAATCATTCATATGATAAAAAACAGATACATATTTTTTTTTAATTATTAATTAAATAAGAAATATTTTAACTGTCAACAGTTTTAAATTTTAAATGAATAAAATGATAATGAATTTTCAATTTTTAAAGTTGATTTAAAAAGTACCGAGCATAATACATTTCCTCACAGAAATCACCGCCAAAATTGAAAATCTAAGTGTTTTTTCTAATTAATTTTTGTTTACAGATACACACAAAAAAAACATAGGTCATTGTAATATCAATACATTGATTACTCCACTCAGAATCTATAAGATATTATAATGTGAATAATAAATAATATAATGTTTTGCTGGTATACTGCAACAGTGCAACAATTAACTGTATAGCTTATTTAATTAATTTGCAAATTTAATTTATAAAACATTTACAAAAACAAAAATGTATACAATACATGTTTATAATAAATAAAATAAATACAAAATATAAAATAAATTTTATAAAATAAATACAATACAAGTTTCATAATAAATTATATATAAATATGTTTAAATTACTAACAACAGTGAAAACATTCTGTTTTATGTTTATTATTTTTGATGTGATAGTCTATTAACGACTACTCCATAATAAATTACATGTTTTGACAATATATCCATGGTCCAAGTTTTGGTGATTGGGTTGTAAGTTTCTACAGTACCATTAAATTCTCAGCCCGTAACACACAACGAACCATTTAATACAGCTACTCCTATAAGAAATGTAATTTTAATTCAATATATTTTTAAAGTTGACACTTAAAACATTTTTTTTTATTAATGCTTCAAAACTTGATAACGATTCCGTACAGCTATGACGCTCTCCAGTTGTTTTTGTAAAAACATAGCACATGCAGCACTTACTAAATCTAACTGCAAGATGTTTGCAGCCGGTAATAAGACCTTGAAAATCAACAATAATACATTTAAAACAATTTTATATTAGTCTACGACAAATCAAATTGTTAATCATACCTGTACATTTTCTTTTGTCACTATAATTTCTCCAGTGTAGATATAATCTACTAATAGTTGTAAAGCGACGGAGTCTAATTTTCTTATATTAACAACATCTTTATTGGTTTCATCAAAATTACTAAACATTGCACGGAAATATGTACTACCCGCCATCAGAACAATTTTATGTGCAAATACTATAGTACCGTCATCTGTTTCAAATCTAATATCACAATCTTCATTGCTAAAAAGTAAAAACAAAAATGTGTTAGGTACCTACTAATTATTTATTTTGAATGAATCATTGACAACATACTTGCGTTGAGATTGTAATCCTTCTAGTATTCTAACAGAGTGAAGGTTATCCGTCTTAAGCCATGGTGCACATTTATTGAGTTTCAAAACTGGCCTGACATCATTTCCACGCGATAAAGTCTGTAAAGCATCCATTTCTTTTACTGAAATTCCGCCTTTTAAATTATTTCGAAAATTGGTATACTGCTCGTTTGACAATTAGTTAAATGTAAAATGATTTTTCTTGTGTCACGTTGTTTTCAATTTTGCGTTGCCGACTCTGACCTCACATTAGGTAATGTCACGGACTAAGTTGTACACGGTTATAACGGACTTGACAGTTGACACGACACTTTTGGAGGGTGCGGTGGTGGGATGACGACGAAATGTAGTACAACAGACGGAGTTCGGGGGGGATATTTTCCTTTTAGCAATACTAGCGCTGCCTCAGTGGATACTTATGGAACTAGAAATTTGTTTAATTGTTTTACAGTTTAGTCCTTGCCGACAACACATAATCCCCAGTCCCACACTCGGAAATCGCAACTGTTATTGCTGGATGGTCAATCCACGCCTTTGCCATTTGCTTATAATATAAGGTACATGAAAAATATTTGACATTATTCTTAAACATTTTTAACTATTCTAAAGTTTGTACATATTATCTATTTATCTGTTTAGACTTTTAGAGCATACATTATAAAAACTTATCTATATAGCCAATAGCTATATTATGTTATTATATGAATATGATACGAAAATATTTATATTTTATTTATTAACCTCAGTGTAAAAAAAATATTTACTCCACTCCGTACCTGATCAAATTGAAAATTCACAAATTTCTTTTGTAGAAACATTTATAATATGTTCACAATATTTATAATGCGTTTTATAGAATTTATACATTCATATATAATACATCATAGTATAATGGTGTACAATATTTTGTTTGTACTCTTAACATCAATTACCTATATAGGTACTTATTGTGTTATATAATTTTAGAAAAATTGAAAATTCGATACAAGTCTCAAATCAATGCGTGTACTATTTCCCAAGTACGACTTCAATTGTTTTAATGCCGAAATCGTTCTTTCTGATGACTACGTTGATACCAATAAAGACTAAATAGTTACTAACATTATTGACATCAATACCTACCATCACCTACCATAAAATAGAAAAAAATTCAACGGACACTTTATTCAAATTATCAATAGGACATTTATTCTCGGGAACTTTTTTCCATTTTTCCATCCATACTTTTAATTCTTATTCAAATGTATTTTAACTGGGTAAAACATGTTTATAAAAGTGTACACATTTTTAAAAATCATTATTACTAGTTTTAATTTTATTGAGTAGATTTGGAATCAACTTTTGTAATACAGAAATTATTTCAATGTGTTTAGAAAATCGTTTTATTCATTGATTTTTAAAATAATCGGTAAATAGTATAAATATCGTTTGTTTATAAGACTTTTTCGGTGATTCACCTAGCGTATTACTACGAGAAAGTTATTCGAGGTATTTGTAGTTACATCCAATATATTCAAGTTATATTCCGACTTCTAACTTCTAAGAACAAAATTTTGAATATTGTTATACCGACGTATTTTTTACGGTTTGATGATATAGCCATATAAGCACCTACATCTGGGAAACGGATGCTATTATACTACAGATCTTGTCATGCCTGTGATACGCGATTTGAGAAATATAATTTACGTTTTCCATTGTATAGGACACGGCGATTCATTTATCGCAAACTATATAGTCATTTATCAGGTTTTAAATTTATTAAAAAATGTAATTTAATATATTATTATAAATTATATTACTACAAAAATGTTATATTGATTTTAATTTATAACTTTTTTTTTTCAGTTTGTAACCACTAACCGACGGCGCCGCGGGAATTGCTTTCGCATTTCTGCCGCGACGCCCAAAAATCAATACCTATATAATTTATAACTAATTAATTACAGAATGCAAGTCATCGAGCGAAACGGCAATCTATAACTGATAAGCGAATGGTTGGAATCAATGACAATATAATATTATAATGGAACCCCTATAATTTATAAATCAAGGCCCGTTAAATATTTTATCGTGAGAAAAATTAATCATTTTGATTTTTAAATCGCGATACAGCACGTCATCGTGTCCGCGTGGATGTTTTTTTTGTTTTCGAGTGTATAGGAATTTAGATATTACGACATTAATATATATTTTATTAATAATATAATTATTCTATCGGAATTTTCTCGTATTTCCCTATTTACGCAGGTACGAATATTTTAGAAGTATTTTAATAATTATAATAATTATATTATAATCTTTACATATTTTTTAATAATCGCACGTAGCCCGTATTATTCACCCATAATAAATTGATGTTTATATGCAGGTAGCAGGTACCATACCTACGTATAAAACGTTATATGCGTTGTACACTTGTACAGTTGTACCGTACATTCGTATCGAAAATAAAATTTAAAATAAAATCAGATCAAAATCTCATCATCAGTAAGCTCCATTTCGACAGCATATACAATTCCGATTTTTCAAATTTTAATATATGTGTTATTTTGCGTAATTTTGAAGTCTAATTTTCATTTTTTGTGGACAACTAGATTTTTAGCAAATCAAAAAAAACTTTACAACAAATTAAAAAAAACCACTTTCTTTACTTTTATATCATAGAACAATATAATATAATATACATGAAATATTATGTAGTATGTATGATAAGTATTATACAAATTGAGAGAAAACTGTATTATTTGAGTCACGAGATGTGTTCAAGTAATCATTAATCAAGTGTTAATAAGTGGTGATAAACTGATAAGTGTCAACAATGTACACCGGTCCAACGGCCAATGAAATCGCATTTCAGACCAGCTAGTGTGGCCGAACTTGTATATGGTCCATAAAATACGATGCTAGGTGGACTTGGGAAGACACGGACTTGAGGACTTCCCATGTTCAGCGTCCGGCGTGGACCCGTTTTGTGGAGCAGCGGAAACTTCATACAAAGGCACTGTAATATTATTTGAAAATATTATTTCTACTTAATCGTAATAACTGCAATGTAATAATTGGGTATAATGGCGGTTTAATAGTATATTATATATCTATATATATAAAAATTGAGCCAAAAATGTATAACAATTCATCAATTGAGAACGGCTGGTCCGATTTGTCTCAAATTTTTTTTAAGATGTTCGTAATTGCCAGGAGAAGGTTTGTAAGAAAGAAAATTTTTAAAAAGTCAACCGAATAATTAGAAAAACTATTTATTGATGTCTGGGATTTGAACTCGATACCGTTGTCTTTATTTACTCTATGGTAGACGTAGACATCTCTATGGCAATTAATACTATTTATTATTTATAATTATTTGTCAGCTCGATGTACTATTAGTATAATCTATGGTTTCTATGGTTATTTTATAGTTTTGTGTTCATTATTTTGTTATACTTATTAATTTATTACTACGACTTCATTTTCCATTTTTCAGAAAAACTGTGTGAGTACAATTTTATTTTATTTTAATAATTAGCAATAACTTATTTAAAACCTGCATTTCTTATAACATGCGCGAGTAACTATGCATGACTATGCATGACTTGAAATTTGGAATAGAGGTTCTTCTCATATTTACACCGTGCAATAAGAAAGGATTTGCCGAAATTCGCCTTTTAAATAGGTGCTTCTCAAACAGGGACATTGAGATTCACGATGGAAATTGGAAATTTTATTTTTATTTATTAATAGTTGCCACTGGTTACAGTCTACAGTAGAAATTAGCATTTATTTATTATTGGTTGCCATTGGTTATTCGGGCAGATCGGGTACAAGCTTGCATCAAATTGAATTATTGAACATTGCCTACCAGGGTGGCTGAGTTGCACTTATCGCAGCAAGTTACACCCAAAAGGATTTGAACAATCATACATTTTTTAATAGTTGCGATTTTTTACGGGCAACCAAATTTGTTATATTAATCCACCGTAATATATCAAAATAAACTTGGTATAACTTTGATACTTTAGAGTTAAATCTTACACTTATACGTGCAAACACAGCTGGGTCTGTGATCTACCGCAGGTAGATTGCCTACCTGATATATACTGCTGCGAATCAGAATTTTTATTCCAGGCAACAGAATAGGTAAGATACATTTTGAACACCATACACCGAATTTTAAATAACGAATTGAACAAAATTTGAGTCATATAGAGTTGGTACATTTAACGGGCAACAAAGTGCACAGGATCAGCTAGTATTATTATAATATATATATTAAGTACATACGTACCTATATTATTAGCTTCTAATAATTGAGATTTTGCTTTTGTAGATATTGATCCAGACAAAATTATGCTGGCCCAGCGCTATGCCACGATTTATGGACCAAGTTGTTGGCAACTCTTTCAAACTGGGCAATCTGATAAACGGTGACGTAACAGTTACTTCGCGGTCATCATGGGGTGAACCAGAATATAAATAAATGAATGTCATCGGGCTGTCGGTTGTGTATGTATGATAAAGTCCTGGAAGCTAGTGGAAAGATAATAGCCCCTAAAATCCTGTTACACCTTAACCTTAATAAAAAAAACGAGGAAATTACATCACTAAGATGCGCGACGGCTGCTCACCAACGTATCGACATCCACCAGATAACTTTGGTAAGTTATCAATAAATTGTACCGTTCATTCTCCCGGAATTCTAATGAAAATTAATAGATTATAGATACATATTATAATATAACAATTTTTAAATATAGATAAGTTTTCAACTTACAGTTATGCAGATGGATGTCGAGCGGTTTGGGGGTGACCTCTGTCATGGCATTGTTCTAATGAATTCAAACATAAATAATACATTATTATAATATTGTTATGCATAATTACATGGTCAGGTATATTAAATTAATAAAGTAGGTAGGTACTATATTAATATAGTCTATTAATTATGTTTTACTACGCTTTTATTGTATTAAATACACAATGACTTATAACTTACATCATTATTGGATCGGACATACAGCAACGTCGAGTTGAGGTACCTGTCCATAAACACATTTTCAATCTTCCGAAAGTTGGCACCAACTCCGTTGCACATTTTCCAACTATAGACATTTAAAATATAAATTATTGTTCCATGTTTAAGCTGAATGATGTACAAACCTCGTTTTTATCGAGGTTTTTTGGCAGATGTAACAGTATTTTTGGGGCAATCGTTTTCCCCACTTCCAGAATCTTATCCACGCACAAATCTAACGGCCCATTTTACTATATTCTGGACCGCCCCATGGTGGCGATGTGACTATAACTGACTTGCCAGTTTGAAAAAGTCTCCAACAACGAACTCAATTTTTTCGAGTACTCCATAAATGGCGGCATTTTGCTTGGCCATCATAATCTTTTCGGAGTCAATATCTACAGTAATGACTATTACAAACAGAAAATATTACAATTATTAGAAAATGCAGATAATAGGTACTTGATATATCTTAACAAAGTCCCTTTTTTTATCTGAATTCTTAGATCTTTAAAACTACGCAACGTATTTTGATGCGGTTTTTTTTAATTGAGAGGGTGATTCAAGTGGAAGGTTTATTTGTATATACCATGCATAATATAAAAGAGAAACACCCCTAGGAGATGCTCAAAAAGGGATTTTGAGATTTACGATGGAAATTTTTGTTTATGATAATGGTTGCTATAGACACAAACATATAGAAAATATTTAAATTATAAAAAAAAAATAATAAATCTTTATCTTAACAAAGTCCCACTGTCTGTCTATATGCTTAGATCTTTAAAACTACGCAACAGACTTTGATGTGTTTTTTTTTAATTGGTAGAGTGATTCAAGAGGAAGGTTTATATGTATTTTATATTATAATATGTATAGTATAGTAGAGAAACACTGCCACTTATTTTTTGTATGTACGAGCATGTCTTGAAAAGAACACATTTTTATGCGGTTTTCACTAATAAATCGGTTGAGTTTCGGGGGAAGGTTTCAAAAAAGTCAATAAAAGTTATTTCAATAGATTATTACTTGAAAATTAAAAAGAAAGAGGGTGGAGCACACATGATTTTTTTTTAGCATACGAAAAAATAAATTATTTTTTGTCAATCTAAATGGTTGCACAATTTGTTACATATTTTATTAATATTATAATTAGAAGAAATATGATATAATATACATTTTGTACAAATATATTTATTAAAAATACAAATCTTTGGCCTGGACAACGTCGGGCGGGACAGCTATAGTTGTTATAATATTTTATTACATTATAGACAATAATTATTACATTTCGGTAATTAAAATTAAGTAGAAATAATAATATGTTCACTTTTATTTCCACGAAAACGGTTTTATTTATTTTTAATGCAAAAAATATTACAGTAGGTACCTTTGTCGAACAGTATACATACCCTCGTCCATCAGAATACCCTTATCAAATTTCGAAAATAAAGTATGTCTTTTTCTCCAATATTTAAATGTAATTGGTCTATCGGTAATATAAAAAAAGGTGGGCAAGTGGGTGTCGCTCTGCTGTACAGTAGGTTACAAGTGGGTCATTGTATAATGGATGGTATTAAATTTGAATTCAATGATATAATATCATTGTATAAGAAAAACGATTCTGAGCGGAGACGGTATGTCCTTCTAGGTATAAGACATATTATATACATATCTATGGTATTAAAAAAATTGACCTATAATAAATTCCAAATTAATCATATCACAATATCCATTAGGTACTTATAACGCGTTATACACCAACAACAAACCCTGATACTATCATAGATATATATAGTAGATTACTTTAGAAATTTCAAGTACCCACGAATAATATTATACAATCACAACAAAATAACTAAAATCGTAATTCTTGGTTTAAATATGAAGTTTTGTCTAAATTTGAAATTAAAATGTCTGTAAAAAATAAGTGTGTTTATATATTTTTTAGATTTTTTGGTTACAGTATGAATTATTTAAGAGAATCTTTGTTTTAAATTTTCAACTCTTAGTTATAAAAACTGAACATTTTATAATTTTTTAATTCCAACGATTGATAATTTTCGAGATTTTGATAAATTTTGTCAAAATTTCAACTTTAAATGCTTATAAAAAAAAATCGTGCCTATGTATTTTTAATATTTTTCAACTAATATTGTAACAATATATCAGGAGCCTTGTATTAAATTTTTACACTTTTTGGCCCAACAGATAAAACTTTATTGATATTTATAGAAAAAAAAACTAAAAAAAATTGAAAGCTGTAAATGTCCATAAACAGCTCAAAAAGAGTCAAAATATTTTCAAAATTGTATGGTGCATAGGAAATGCTAATATAAACATACAGTGAAATTTTCATGTATCTACAGTTATTCGTTTTTGAATTACAACAAAATAAGGAAATCGCTACATGAGAAATCGAGTGAAAATCCAATGTTGTAAAAATTTGAATTTCAAACGCTCATAAAAATTTAATTTGACTGTCCGGTAGAGATTTTTTTATTGATAAAGGTAGATAATCTTATAAGGAATCTTGTGTTTCATTTTCAAATCTTAGATTTAAAAAGAAAAATTTTTACGAATTCTTAACTCAAAATAATTTGCTAATTTTCGTGATTTTTCCATATTTTGTCAATTTTTGAACTTTAAATGCTTATAAAAAAAAATTGTGACTAAGGATTTTTAATATTTTTCATCTGCCTTTGAAACAACATATTAGGAGCCTTCTATTAAATTTTCAAGCTTTCGCAACCAATAAATAAAATTTTATTGATATTTTTAGAAAAAAAACTAAAAAAAAATGGAAAATGAAAATGTCCCTAAACAGTTCAAAATAAATCAAAATATTTTGAAAATGTTATCGTGTATAGAAAATGCAAATATAAACAACCAGTGAAAATTTCATGTATATACGTTTATTTGTTTTAGAGTTACACCAATAACCAAAATCGATTTTTTGGAAAACCAATTTTGCGTAAAAATTCCCGTTTTTCCTTAATTTTTATGTTGTTTTTCCCGGCGCTTGTGAAAACTACTGGGAAATTTATACTTTTGACCCCCCAAAGTACCAACTAGATTCACTTTCCTATCAGAAAAGCTACTGATGAAGAAAATCCAAGCACTTTTACTGTCCTAAAACGTGATGACAGACACAAAAATATAAAAATATAAATAAAAATATAAAAAAAAACATACATCATTGTAAAACCAATACATTCATCGCTCCGCTCAGAATCTAAAAACATTATTTAACTTCTGATTATACCTATAGGTAAATGCACTTACGTGGTGTTGGTCCACGCGGCTGATGGCTCCTCGACGCTGCATAAAGGCAGCGGAGTGTCGTCCATCGGACTTCCAGTGGCGTCTGCTGTTCCTGACAGCTGGAGGGCCCGAGAAACTCCGCCGCCAGAAACATGACGGTGCCGACGGACTGAGCGGAAAACCAAATCTCAAACGCTAGTGTAAGAGTCGCCAGTCTCGCGCAGTCCGACGCCGTCTCTCCGGCTGCTCCCGGAAAACGGATTCTCAATGCTTGTTGCACTGCAGGACTCCTCACGGTGTTAATAGACGATTTCTGTTGAAATGTTTTTTTTTACATACCCTCGTCCATCAGAATACCCTTATCAAATTTCGAAAATAAAGCATGTCTCTTTTTTCAATATTTAAATGTAATTGGTCAATCGGTAATATAAAAAAAAAAACATTATTTAATTTCTGATTATACCTATAGGTAAATGCACTTACGTGGTGTCGGTCCACGCGGCTGATGGCTCCTCGACGCTGCATAAAGGCAGCGGAGTGTCGTCCATCGGACTTCCAGTGGCGTCTGCTGTTCTTGACGGCTGGAGGGCCCGAGAAACTCCGCCGCCAGAAACATGACGGTGCCGACGGACTGGGCGACAAACCAAATCCCGAACGCCAGTGTAAGGGTCGCCAGTCTCGCGCAGTCCGAAGCCGTCTCTCCGGCTGCTCCCGGAAAACGGTTTCTCAATGCCTGTTGCACTGCAGGACTCCTCACGTCAACTACTCCACCATAAATTTGTACTCCATTTCTTGACAATCTTTCCAAGGTCCAAGTATTGGTGTTAGGATTGTAAATTTCAAAAGTATCAACACTAGGTTTTTTGTCTCCGCCAAAAACATACAATAAACCATCTAATACGGCTACTCCTATAAGATAATGTAATTTAAATTCAATATATTTTTACAAAGGTCGTCCTAAAAAATTAATTGTTATAGTTACTAGGACAATAACGGGATAAATGCATGTCAGCTATAGAAGACCAAACTCCATCACTTGGTCTATAAACCTCAACACTTTTAAGATCCTCTATTCCAGTAAAGCCACCAATTGCGTACATAACACCATCCAAAACCCCTACACCAACACCTTGACGACACTCAGACATTTCTGAAACTAGTGTCCATTTGTTAAGACTGGGATCATAATATTCCACAGATTTCAAAACTACCTTATTAACACCTCCAACCTAAACGATTTAATTTAATTACATATTGCAAATTAAAAATAAAGAAATTATATAATTATTCACAGCGTATAAGCGATTATTGAGTACACATACGCCCAAATTACGTCTTTCAATTGTCATACTAGACACCATTCTCCATTTTTGGGTACTGGCATCAAAAAGCTCCACACTTTTTAAATCTCTGTTGCCGTCACTTCCGCCAACCTAAAATTACAAATAATTTACATTTTTAACATAAAATAAGTAAAATATTGATTTAACTTACTGCATATATACAATCATCCAATACACCAACTCCCAAAAGCATTCTACTAACTAACATGTCAGCCATTGGAACCCATGAAGGTGATTGTGAAGATACGTCAAGCATACTAACAGATTTAGAACTCGATTCATTTACACCTCCCACAGCAAACACAAATTGATCACGTATTACACCAAAACCAGCAGTTATCCGACATTCATTTATTCCTGGTGCATTCTCTCTTAGCTTGGTTGCTGGATCATACCATTCTGTATAACACTTTGGCGATGTATCAGACAGATTGAACATTAGAATAACCTAATAGAATTAAATCGACAAAATTATTGCGAAGATAAATTAATCAATTTGGAATAATACTTTTTGAAAACCATCAAACTGTCTAGGTTTAAACCTAATTGTTTTTGGAATGGTGAAATGCTGAACTGATTTTTGATGATTAAAATGTAATGCTTCGATTATATAATCTTTACCTAAAAAAATTATAATAATAATTCATAAAATGTATAAATCCATAATGATGGCATATTTATGAAAATAACATACATTTATTACTATTTTTTAGAAGAGGTTCTTCAGATATATTAATTAATATATCAGGCTTTAGTAATGGCAAACGTACATGTTCCATTAGTTTTGGCAAAAATCTATTCTATGATCTGAATCATGTTTTACCCATTTGATAACATATTCAAATACCTACAGTAAAAATATTTAAAACTAGATTAAAATATAATAATAGTTTGTTCAACCATTCAATAGTGTATAATTATCACAGGATCCCAAAAATCCCCTGTTTATATTAAGCGAAGAAATATTAATTAATAATTCTTATATTTTTATGGTACTAAATAACATATATTATTTGTTATTTTTGAATACACATAAATCACAATATAGACATGCAGTAGGTTTATGTGCTGCTTTTGCGAAATTTTTTGGGCCTACTGACTAATCAATGTGGTACGTGGAGGTGAAAGTTATAGACAATTAATTACAGTCGGAGCCGACCACAAAACTTCTTTATCATCAAGGAGATACAATTGATTTGAAATAATTTTAAAAAACGTTTTAACTATTTTAGAGTTATTTAATATTTATAGACATTTAAAATAAGACATGTTTTTGTTTATTTTCAATAACAGTTAATAAAATTATTTTCTATGGTAATCAAGCTTTATTGATTTTAGTTATTCAGTTTAAAAATATTATTTGTAGGAACTTAAAATTTTAAAGTATATACATTATTGTATGCCCACAATATATCTATATCTTTTCATATGCACCTTTTCTGGAAAAATAATTAAAACTTCTTCAGAAATACAGTATTAATAATGTCTAATAGTAAAATAAATTAGTTTATCAACCATACCATAAAATATACTTGGTAATATTATTAAACCTTTAGAGCTCAGAATCCTTTTCGTTTACAATGATTTTATATCATTGAATTCAAATATAACACATCTGATACAGTGATCTATGTAAAGTCTAGACATCAACTGTACTGTATACTTGCCCACCTTTATATGTTTATTTTCCATTCATAATATTAAAAATGCAATTTGTAGTTTGCTTACTTTTTCTTCAAATGGAACAGCAAGGTCATTAGAGGAAATAAGCTTCACCAAATCATCAGAAGATAAGGATAGAAAATCTTCGCCTTTAGCTACTTCTCTGGAAATAATAATCATTATTTTTATAATAAATTACCTATTTACTCTTGATATAGAGAATTAAAAAAATGTTAATCATACAAAAATTTTTGTTTAATATATGCTTCAGAACTTGACAACAAATCAGTACAGTTATGTAAGTCCGCAAAAGCTCTGATACCAAGCCAATTTGATGGATTCAGTTGTTTTTGTAAGAACTCAGCACATACACCATTTACATAATCTAACTGCAATACATTTGCAACTAGTAATAACACCTTAGAAATAAAAAAAAATTTCACATAAAATGATATTATGTTGTTTGAAGTCTATATAAAATTAAATATTTAATTATAATACCTGCACATTTTCTTTCGTGACCATAATTTCTGCAGTATAGATATAATCTATTAATAGTAGTAAAATGGTGGAATCTAATTCTCTTATATTAACAATATCTTTATTGCTATCATCAAAATTATTAAACATTGTATGGAAATATGGACTAGCTGCTATTAAAACATTTTTATGTCCAATTACAATTTTACCATCATCTGTTTCAAATCTAACATCACATAAAACTTCTTTTCTAAAAATAAAAATGTGCTACTTGATCATATTTATTTTGAATGATAGTAAAATCATTGTTAACATACTTGCGTTGGGATTGTAAGTCTTCTAGTATTCTTACAGAGTGTGAGTCATTCCTAAAATTAGTTGGTTCACAGTCATTTGATTTCAGAACTTGCTTTAGATTATTTTCGTTATTTTCACAAGATGAAGCCTGAATGGTATCCATTTCTTCTACAGTACTGACGTGCCTAACAACTTTAAATATAGGTATTTAAAAAATTGTGATTAATTTTAATGATCATCATTGTGTTTAAGCTTAATACTAAATTTAGGTGCTTTAGAGTGTAGACAGGGTAAAAAACAACATAATGCTGATGTTAAGAAATTATTAAATTATTAGTTAGATTTATTAAAATATTAATGAATTAAAATAAGTATATTGAATAGGTACCTACGAGACCTTTTTTCTTACTTACTGCAGTTGAATTCATATCAATGAGTGAGTTCTAGACAGGGCCGGATTGGTTAGGAGAGCTACCGAGAAAATCTCGTTGGGCCGCTTAAAGTTTGGGCCGGTCGTGTGAGTGTGAGTGAAAATAAATGTATGTTTAAATACGATTGGCCACCTATAAGCTCGTAATAATTATAGACGTAATTTTGGGCCACTCATTATGCAAATGGGCCGCTTATAGAAGTGAAAATCTCGATGGGCCGATACATACCAATCCGGCCCTGGTTCTAGACAAAGGTATGGTATTGAAATATGGGCTAATATACAAAATACCTAATCAATGTCGGTAGGGACAGCTGGGATAAGATAAAGTCAGAAGTTGTGAGGTAAGAATGTAAGATGGGAATTGTAATAAGTTGATTATATCTAAATTTATCCAAAGCACATGTGCTGTATCTTGAGCATATTGTATTTTGTTGTTTTTATTTAATAATAATATATTATAATATTACGAAAGTTGGTTATACTCATTACGCATGAAGACTAGACACTAGACACTAGAATACAATATCCTAGCATTGACTAAAGAATAATATTATGAATTTTGCCTTCACATTGTCAACTTTTTATAATTCCTGCTCTACCTGTTTTCCTAGAAAGTCAAAGTTGCCCCAGACTACATACCAGTTCTACTTTCTGGGTACTAAGGTATAGCAGGAATTTTAAAAAGCTGGTCAGAAATTCACAGGAATTGAGCACTATACTTATCAATGCAATAAAAAAATTACAAAACTCAGATTGGGGAGGAAGTAAAGGTTATACAATTTGCTTCACAATCATATCAAACTTCATAAATCCATACAGGTGCTCAAACACAAACAATTTATTGTTTTTGGAGACACGTAAAAGTAAGTTTCTAAAGAGACATACAGGACACATTTGTATAGAGTACATTTTTACACGTCGACAGCTGCATTGGTTATTGGTACGACCCAAGCAGTTACTTTTTGTAGATTATATACGACGGTATATAGCATACGACACGCGTACCTACCCGCAAACTTAATATAATTTGCAAATGTCTATGATTTAGACAAAATTCGTCAAAATTCTTACCTATAGTCGCGTTCCGATCTGTACGAGGTATGTAGCTGTGTCGGCGTAGGGCGTAGGAGCATAGGTCGATCGAGGATTTGGCGGACGGCGGTGCGAAACGCGAGTATGCGGCAACCGACAAAGTTTAACCAAATACCTACTACACAGTACACATGATTCGCAAAACGGGTCATTTGAACGATCCGATAGTATTACTGCATACATCATCTATTATGATTATCCGTCATTTTGAATACATCAAAATGTAAAATACATGCCAAAATCCCACCAAAATGTTTTAAATGTAAAATATGAAAAATTATGTACATTTTTGTCGTTTTTGATACTATTACTTCAAAATTAAAAATATTTACCAAATAATAATTATTTTTAAGTAATTATTCTATTCAATTCTCAACCCGAATCGTTCAAATGAACCGTTTTGTCACCCGAGTCGCCACAGTGAAACCACAATAACAACGAAAAAAAATGAACGATGAACGAGTGAACGACCTTTTTTTTTTTCCATACCCGGGTCGACTCGTTCAATAGAGTGACCCGTTCAAAACGATCCGTTCGTTCGCGAACGACATATCTCTACGGTCAACACGGTTAGTCATATAATTCATTTTCTACCTATTGATATATCGTTATTTTTAATTTATTATTTCTATTTTCAATAATAACAATATTACTGTACACCGCACGCCGTTAAACTCGACAATACAGTAGGATCACACGCACAAACTTTAATTGTTTCGTTGTAGT
The DNA here is from genome assembly GCA_949089665.1 of Macrosiphum euphorbiae. Classification (NCBI taxonomy): domain Eukaryota; kingdom Metazoa; phylum Arthropoda; class Insecta; order Hemiptera; family Aphididae; genus Macrosiphum; species Macrosiphum euphorbiae. Next base: position 86,653 of record CARXXK010001108.1, read on the forward strand.
GATTCGTGATCGCGTGGTCACTGTTGTCACTTGTCAGTTACTCAATTCGCAGTTCAACATTTGCCACTCGTCACGTCTTGTCAGTTTTCGATAGCGCCGTCCGCCATCGACGGAACGCTGAGAATCGCTGATCCTACTTCCTACGCCGACACAGCTACCGCGACATACCACGTACCAAAGCGACTATAGGTAAGAATTCTCACAAAATTCGTCTAAATCATAAACATTTGTAAATCACATTAAGTTTGCAGGTAGGTATTACACGTGTCGTATGCTATCTACCGGCGTTTGCAATCTACACAAAATGACTGCTTGTGTCGTATGCTGTAGACGTAAAAAAAAAATATTTTATGCAAATGTGTCTTTTGTGTCTCTTAAAAAACTTAGGTACTCTTACATATTTGAAAAAACACTAGGTAAATTGTATGTGTTTGAGCACCTGTATGGATTTATGAAGTTTGGTATGGTTGTGAAGAAAAATTGTAGATTGAACCAAATTGAAGGATTACGGGTAAAAACGATAATAGGTAGTCAATATTCCTAAAATGTTCAGTATTTGGGACTCTGGTCTTATTTTCCCCGTTATGGTAATATTTAAACCTGTATTATACCTATCATTGACCATGATCTTTTTTCCATAACTCGACTCACGTGTCGATTTGAAACTAACCAAAAGGTACTATTATTATTTGATTTTTTTCTTTCTTCTGACTATGATCTTTTTCCCCTTAACCCTTTGAATGTATAAACATTACCTCCCCGACCAGAATCTTGTTATTTTTTTATAGCGCTGATAAATATAGCTCTCAATTCCTGTAAATTCCTGTTATACCTGTTTACCCAGAAGTAGAACTGAATATGGTATGTAGCTTAGACAAGTCACCCTAACCATATCTGGGGAAACTTTGACTTTCTAGGTAAACAGGTAGAGCAGGAATTATAAAAAGTTGACAATGTGAAGGTGAAATTCATAATATTATTATTTAGTCAATGGTAGGATATATTCTATATAGTGTCTACTGTCTAGTCTTCATGAGTAATGAGTAGGGCTCGGATTTCTAAAAAAGCATTTTAAGTGGCGAAAAAAAGCAAGAAAAAGCATTTAGGTATTAATTTAATTCTAAAAAAAACTTATTTTAATTACACATAAAATTAAATATTAAAAAAGGAATTTACGACCATAATATATTTAGTCAAGTTACTTTCATTTAAACTCATTCTATTGGGTTCTAATATATTTTTATACATAGAAAAAGACCTTTCCACGTCAACCGATGTAATTTGTGCATATTTTATATTAACTAAATCATTTGAATCATACTGTTCCACATTTACGTTTAGTGCAGTGCCATTTTGAATACTATTGCCTTTTTGTAGTTCTGCTCATCCATTATTCTTTGAAAATACACGATTGCACTTTTCTAAAATCAATTTTGCTACTTCACCATTAGCTTCCTCTAACTTTTGTTTTAACACAATACCTATCCTTTTACCGGCCAACTACAGTATTAGAACGTGCTATAAAAATATGCAGGTAAAATTCAGATAATTTTCTCTTTCCTTGAGTCGTAAATACAACTATAGATAATTGTAGATAAAACTATTTCGGCATAATAACCATAGTTGTTTTATCAGTCATACATTAATTACTGGTTTTATTATTTCTGATTATAATAATGAAGTCCAAGTTGAAGTTTTTTCAAGAAAAATATGTAAAAATCAAAAAAAAAGAACCAAATAGGTAGGGGAAAAAGCAATTAAAAGCAGGTTTTGAGGAAAAAATCAAAAAAAAGCAAAACAAGGTTTACTTCATTAAAATCGGAAAGATTCAAAACGTAATTATGTATAAGAACTATCTTTCTATGGCACTCCCCTCAAAAGAAGAATTTGCTACAAAAACCAAGCATTACTAATGAGTAATGAGTATACCCAACTTTGGTGTTATTATAATATATTATTATTAGCGTTCATAGTAAAAATAACAATATAGGTACAATATGCTCAACATACAGTACATGTGCGTTGGATAAATTTAGATATAATGAACTTATTATGACTAACATACAATTCTCATCTTACATTCTTACTTCACAACTTCTGACTTCATTTATCCCAGTTGTCCCTACCAACATCGATTATTTATTTTGTATATTAGCCCATAGTTAAATAGGTACCATACATTTGTCTAGAACTCAAAAATTGATTTGAATTCAACTGCAGTAAGTAGGAAAATAGGTCTTGTACCTATTCTAAAAACTTATTTTACCTAATTTAATCTGACTAATAATTTAATAATTTCTTAACATCAGCATTATGTTGTTTTTTACCCTGTCTAAACTCTAAAGCACCTAAATTTAGTATTAAGTTTTAACACAATGATGATAATTAAATTTAATCACAATTTTTAAAATATATTTAAAGTTGTTAGGAACGTCAGTAAAAGAAATGGATACCATTCAGACTTCATCTTGTGAAAATAATCTAAAGCAAATTCTGAAATCAAAGGAATGTGAACCAACAAATTTTAGAAATGACTCTCACTCTGTAAGAATACTGGAAAATTTACAATCTCTACGCAAGTGTGTTTACAGTGATTTTACCTTCATTCAAAATAAATATCACTTACATTTTTGTTTTTAGAAATGAGTTTTTATGCGATGTTAGATTTGAAGCAGATGATGGTAGAATTGTAATTGGACATAAAAATGTACTAATAGCAGCTAGTCCATATTTCCGTGCAATGTTTAGTAATTTTGACGAAAGCAATAAAGATCTTATCAATATAAGAGAATTAGATTCCACAATTTTACAGCTATTAGTAGATTATATTTATACTGGAGAAATTATGGTCACAAAAGAAAATGTACAGGTAACTTAAATATTTAATTTTATATAGACTTCAAACAACATAATATCATTTTATGTGAATTTTTTTTTTATTTCTAAGGTGTTATTACCAGCTGCAGATGTATTACAGTTAGATTATGTAAATGGTGTATGTGCTGAGTTTTTACAAAAACAACTGAATAAATCAAATTGTCTTGGTATCAGAGCGTTTGCTGACTTACATAACTGTACTGATTTGTTGTCAAGTTCTGAAGCATATATTAAACGACATTTTTTGTATGATTAACATTTTTAATTCTCTATATTAAGGGTAAGTAGGTAATTTATTATAAAAATAATTATTATTATTTCCAGAGAAGTAGCTAAAGGCGAAGATTTTCTATCCTTATCTTCTGATGATTTGGTGAAGCTTATTTCCTCTAATGACCTTGCTGTTCCATTTGAAGAAAAAGTAAGCAAACTAAAAATTGTATTTTTAATATTATGTATGGAAAATCTACTTATGAAGGTCTACAAGTTGTACATTACAGTTGATGTCTAGACTCTACAGGAATCACTGTATCAGATGTGTTATATTTGAATTCAATGATATAAAATCATTGTAAACGAAAAACGATCCTGAGCAAATACAGTTTAATAATATTACTAGAAGTATATTTTATGATATTGTTAATAAACTAATTTATTTTACTATTAGACATTATTAATACTGTATTTCTGGAGCAGTTTTAATTATTTTTCCAAAAAAGTTGCATATGAAAAGATCATTGTGTGCATACAATATAACACTAAACTTTAAAGTTTTATGTTCCTACAAATAATATTTTTAAATTAAATAACTAAAATCAATAAAGCTTGATTACCATAAAATATAATTTTATTGACTGTTATTGTTAATAAACAAAAACATGTCTAATTTTAAATGTCTATAAATATTAAATAGCTTTAAAATAATCAAAACATTTTTAAAATTAGTTCAAATCAATTGTATCTACCTTATGACGTTGAAGTTTTGCGGTCAGCTCCGACTAAAATTAATTGGCAATAACTATCACATATACTTAAAAAATATTCCTTTGTCTGTTATAAAAAGTAGGAACCCATGATCTTAAAGATCTATTATATTTTTGGGATCGTGTGAAAATTATACATTATTGAATGGTTGTACAAACTATTATTATATTTTATTCTAGTATTATGTATTTGTTATTGCAGGTATTTGAATGTGTTATCAAATGGGTAAAACATGATTCAGATCATAGAGTAGATTTTTTGTCAAAGTTAATGGAACATGTACGTTTGCCATTATTAAAGCCTGATATATTGTTTAATATATATGAAGAACCTCTTCTAAACACTAGTCTTAAATGTATGTTATTCTCATAACTATATGCCATCATTATAATGAATTCATTTATTATATGTTTATTAATTGTTTTTATATTGTTTTTTTAGGTAAAGATTATATATTTGAAGCAATACGTTTTAATCATCAAAAATCAGTTCAGCATTTCACCATTCCAAAAACAATTTGGTTTAAACCTAGACAGTTTGATAGTTTTCAAAAAGTATTATTCCAAATTGATTAATTTATCTTCACAATAATGTTATCCATTTAATTCTATTAGGTTCTTCTAATGTTCAGTAAGTCTAATACGAGGTCTAATACATCGCCAAAGTGTTATACTGAATGGTATGACCCAGCAACCAAGCTAAGAAAGAATGCACCAGGAATAAATGAATGTCGGAAGTATGCTGGTTTTGGTGTAATACGTGATCAATTTGTGTTTGCTGTAGGAGGTGTAAATGGATCGAGTTCTAAATCTGTTAGTCTGCTTGACGTATCTTCACAATCACCATCATGGGTTCCAATGGCTGACATGTTAGTTAGTAGAAAAGAATTAGGAGTTGGTGTATTGGATGATTGTATATATGCAGTAAGTTAAATCAATATTTTACTTATTTTATATTAAAAATTTATATTATTTGTAACTCTAGGTTGGCGGATGTGACGGCAACAACAGTGATTTAAATAGTGTGGAGCTTTTTGATGTAATTACCCAAAAATGGAGAATGGTGTCTAGTATGACAATTGAGAGACGTAATTTGGGCGTTGGTGTACTCAATAATCGTCTATACTCAGTGAATAATTATATTATTTATTTATTTATAATTTGTATTACATTTCATTTCTTAAATTGTGTAGGTTGGAGGTAGTAATAGAAACTATTTGAAATCTGTTGAATATTATGATCCCACGCTTGACATATGGACTCCGGTTGCAGAAATGTCTGTATACCGTCAAGGTGTTGGTGTAGGAGTCTTGGACGGTCTTATGTACGCAATTGGTGGCTTTAATGGAAGGGCGCATCTTAAAAGTGTTGAGGTTTATAGACCAAGTGATGGCGTTTGGTCGTCTATAGCTAATATGAATTTATGTCGATTTTTACCTGGTGAGTAGTGGCTATGACAATTATATTTTAGATTCTGAGTGAAACAATGAATGTATTGATTTTACAATGATGTGTTTTTTTTTTTTTTTGTATCTGTGTACACGATAAGTAGTCGAAATAAAGCTTCGATTTTCAACTTCAGTATCTTGTTCGATTGGAAAGTGAATATCGTTGGTGCACTTGGGAGGCCAAAATTTAAAATTCCCAGTCATTTTTTAAAGCTTTAAGAAAAACAAAAGATAAATTAAGGAAAAACAGGAATTCTTATGCAAAATCGACTTTTCACAAAAATGAATTTGGTTTTTGGTGTATCTTTAAAACAAATGGCCGTAGATACATGAAATTTTCACTGGTTGTTTATATTTGCATTGTCTATAGTTTTTTTTCTAAAAATATCAATAAAATTTTATTTGTTATTTAAAAAAGCTTGAAAATATAATAGAAGGCTCATAGCACATTGTTTCAAAGGCAGATGAAAAATATTAAAAATCCTTGGTCACAATTTTTTTTATAAGCATTTAATGTTCAACTAATTGGCAAAATATGGAAAAATCACAAAAATTAGCAAATTATTTTGGGTTAAAAATTCGTAAAAATTTTTCTTTTTAAATATAAGATTTTAAAATTGAATACAAGATTTCTTGTAAGATTATCTATACTCTATTCAAAATGAGATGATGACTCGGCGGCCAAGTTGTGCGCATGGGCGTGGCTTTGTTCCATTGCAGCGCCCGACGCATCGCCGTAGTGGGGACATCGTCTGACCGCCACCCGACGAAAACTGGTCGCCGCCGAGTCATCATCTCATTTTGAACAGAGTATACCTTAAAAAAAAAAAAAATGTCTATAAGAAAGTTAAATTAAATTTTTATGAGCTTTTGAAATTCAAATTTTTACAACATTGGATATTCTCTCGATTTCTCATGTAGCGATTTCCTTATTTTGTTGCAATTCAAAAACGAATAACTGTAGATTCATGAAAATTTCACTGAATATTTATATTAGCATTTCCTATACACCATACATTTTTCAAAATATTTTGACTTATTTTGAGCTCTTTAAGCACATTTTCAGTTTTCATTATTTTAGTTTTTTTTTCTATAAATATCAATAAAATTCTATTTGTTTTGTTCAAAAGCATAAAAATTTAATAGAAGGCTAATAATAATATATTGTTTCAAACACAGATGAAAAATATTAAAAATCCATAGTCCCAATTTTTTTTTTATAAGCATTTAAAGTTCAAAAATTGACAAAATATGGAAAAATCACGAAAATTAGCAAATTATTTTGAGTTAAAAATTCGTAAAAATTTTTCTTTTTAAATCTAAGATTTGAAAATCTAATAAAAGATTACTCATAAGATTGTCTACCTTTATCAATAAAAAATCTCTACCGGAAAGTCAAATTAAATTTTAATGAGCGTTTGAAATTCAAATTTTTACAACATTGGATATTCACTCGATTTCTCATGTAGCGATTTCCTTATTTTGTTGTAATCCAAAAACGAATAACTGTGGATACATGAAAATTTCACTGAATGTTTAAACTAGCATTTCCTATACACCATACAATTTTGAAAATATTTTGACTCTTTGAGATATTTACGGACATTTACCGCTTTCGATTTTTTTTAGTTTTTTTTTTCTATAAATATCAATAAAGTTTTATCTATCTTGCCAAAATGTGTAAAAATTTAATACAAGGCTCCTGATATATTGTTACAATAGCAATTGAAAAATACATAGGCACAATTTTTTTTATAAGCATTTAAAGATCGAATTTTGACAAAATGTATCAAAATCTCGAAAATTATCAATCATTGTAATTAATAAATTATAAAATGTTCAGTTTTTATAGCTAAGAATTGCAAATTTAAAACAAATGTTCTCATAAATAGTTCATACTGTAACCAAAATATCTAAAAAAATATATGAACAGAGTTATTTTTTACAGACATTTTAAATTCAAATTTTTACGAAATTACATAATCAAAAACCTAGCATACCTATTTTAGTTATTTTGTTGTGATTGTATAATATTATTTGTGGGTATTTGAAACTTCTAAACTGCAGGGGTTCTCAACCTTTTGAGGTCCACGCCCCCCCTCAAACTATTATCTGAGTTCACGCCCCACCACCAATCTTGATGACCTTTTTTTTTTTTTAGATATAGTATTAATATATGGATATCAGGATATATTATATACCGTAAGAGCGACGTAACATTGCTCCAAAAAAATTTTTATTGATATCAATCGTAGCACATTACGATTTTGAGATCAGAGATTGTAGTTTTTTTTTATATTATTCTTATTAACATTACT
>CARXXK010001109.1:0-63397 GCA_949089665.1 Macrosiphum euphorbiae
TGACTCTTTTTCAGCTGTTTACGGACATGTACAGCTTTCAATTTTTTTTAGTTTTTTTTTCTATAAATATCAATTAAGTTTTATCTGTTGGGCCAAAAAGTGTAAAAATTTAATACAAGGCTCCTGTATACTGTTACAATAGCGATTGAAAAATATTAAAAATACATGGGCACAATTATTTTTTTATAAGCATTTAAAAATCGAATTTTGACAAAATTTATCAAAATTAATCAAAAATTATCAATTATTGTAAATAATAAATTATAAAATGTTCAGTTTTTATAGCTTAGGATTACAAATTTAAAACAAAGGTTCTCATAAATAGTTCATACTGTCACCAAAAAATCTAAAAAATATATGAACACAGTTATTTTTTACAGACATTTTAATTCAAATTTGGACGAAATTACATAATAAAACACCTAGAATAACTATTTTAGTTATTTTTTTGTGATTGTATAATATTATTCGTGGGTACTTGAAACTTCTAAAGTATACTACTATAAATCTATGATAGTATCAGGGTTTGTTGTTGGTGTATAACGCGTTATAAGTACCTAATGGATATTGTGATATGATTAATTTGGAATTCATTGTTGGTCAATTTTTTTTTAATACCATTGATAAGTATATAATATGTCTTGTACCTAGAAGGACATACCGTCTCCGCTCAGAATCGTTTTTCTTATACAATGATATAATATCATTGAATTCAAATGTAATACCATCTTTTATACAGTGACCCACTTGTAACCTACTGAACAGCAGAGCGACACCCACTTGCCCACCTTTTTTTCATATGATAACACCCTTTTTCTTTTTAAATCTAAGATTTGAAAAATTAATGCAAGATTCCTTATAAGTTTGTCTACTTTTAAAATGTCTACCGGAAAGTTAATTACATTCTTATGAGCATTTGAAGTTCTAATTTTTACAACGTTGGATATTTTCTATCGATTTCTCATGTAACGATAAACGATTTGCTTATTTTATTGTAATTCAAAAACGAATAACCGTAGATACTTGAAATTTACCTCATATTTTTATTTTATCAATTCCCATACTTGATAAAATTTGGAAAATGTGTTGATTTGTTTTAAGCTATTTAGAGAAAATTTCAAATTTAAATTTCTTTAGCTTATCAATAAATGTTAATAAAATCGTATTTGTTGTGTCAAAAAGCTTGAAAATTTAATACGAGGCGCATCTAAGTATATTGTCAAAAAATATTAGTTGAAAATAACAAAAATATATTTTCACAATCTTTTTTACAAACATTTAATGGTTGATTTGTGACAATTTCACGACATTAATAACATTTATTAGTTTTCTATGTTAATAACCACAAGTCCCCGCACCCAACATCACGGCCATGCCACCCGGATGAGTAAATAATAGTTAGGTCGTGTAACGTTGTAATCGCGGCATAATTCTAGTTTAGCGCCCACTCGAATTTTTCGATTTTTTTTTCGGAAACCTATGTATTTCGACGAGTTTAAACACTTTTCCATCGAACAATATACTTAAGATGTACGAGATGTTTAGGAAAATTGAAGCAGTGGTACTGCCACAAACGGTGATGACAGACACAAAAATAAATAAATATTTTAAAAAAAACCACATCATTGTAAAATCAATACATTTCTCTCAGAATCTAAAATATATTGTACATAATAATAATATGTAGTAACTTGTTTTTTTTATAAATAATAAAAATTTTTATTTATTAATAGTATTTCCTAATAATTGTGAATCTCAATACTCAACTTTAATTTTATTCATTCAACTTGTATGATTGTATTGAAAAATTGATTATAAGGACTGGGTAGGTCTAGTGACTAAAAAAGACACTGGGATGAATTTTCTAAGTTAAGATTAATTTTGTGTTGATGAGTCTTTAATAACTAATATTATTGTATACTAAACAAAGCCCCCACACGGCTTACTGTGGTACACAGACTTCTTGCATAACCTGAAAAGAAGGTCTGGCTACGCCTATGCCCACGAATAATATTATACAATCACAACAAAATAACTAAAGTAGTTATTCTATATTTTTATTATGTAATTTCGTCCAAATTTGAACTTAAAATGACTACCTATAAAAATAAAATTTGCTTATGTATTTTTTAGATTTTTTGGTAACAGAATTAACTACTTACGTGGAATCTTGTTTTAAATTTTCAATCCTTAGATATAAAAGTTGAACATTTTATAAATTTTTAACTAAAAAATAATTATTCAATTTGAAATTTGATAAATTTTAAGTGCAACCTTAATTTATCTCACATTACCTGTAACAGTTGCATCAGCGGAAAGATCGTTTTCTAAACTGAAACTTATTAAAAATTACTTAAGAAATTCAATGAATCAAGATCAACAATCAAACATTTCCTTTTTGAACATTGGAAAAAATAAAACTAAAAAGTTAAATATAAACAAAATACTGGAAAATTTTGCAAACTTACAGGTTAGAAAAGTTAAGATTTGTTAACATGTACATGTATTAATTTTTTGTTTATGAATTAAAGAACCTACTTACCTATGTTATAAATTTGTATAATTTGTATAATTTATATATATATATATATATATTTTTATCTATACTATAAAATATATAAATATAAAGAAAATAATATATTGTAGGACACCAAGTAATTTTTGTTACTAGGGCACCATAAGGTCTATTTGCGCCACTGATCTATACTCGTACTACTTAGTATATAAAAAATAGTAATAAATATACAATATTTCAAGTAAATAAAACAAAACTAGTATATTAATTAATTTAATAATAATACAAATATTTAAAATAAAACTAGTACCTATAGTCTATACTACATAAAATATTTTATACCTATTACTAGTACTACTGGTTCGTAAAAAGTATTTGTTTAGTTAATTTTTGTCTTTTACTAACAGGATTTGAAATTTCTGTTGAAAACATTTTGCCAAAAGAATGGAGTCGAATACTTAGATATTTTTTTAACTAATAATGAAATTAATACCATATTATGGGGTCTATCTAGCAAAGGAACATTATCACATTGAAGTGCATTAAAAATATTATTATCAAATGAAAATTTATTATTACATAGGTTTATTATTTTTAAATCAAGATTTTTCATATTTGATGTTTGTATTTGATTTCAATGTGTGGCTTTACATACTCCTATACAACTATAAATATATAAAAATTAGGATGTATAATATACTGCTTACCTATAGGTATATTATGTGTCGTTGTAAAGAATGACATAATAATAATAATTTTTTTAAAGCAAATGTGATTAATAAAACTATTGATGCCTATTTAAAATAAAAGAGCTATGGAGAGCATATACTTTTAAAGATACATCCAGTGTCAGCCTGGCACACCAAATGCCCATGGATAAGTTTTATTAAGGGTCCCCATAATAAAAATAACAAAATTTTCTTGACATTTTGTTAAAATGCTCACCACCTTTTAAAATATCTCCTGAATAATTAAAAGTAAAAAAAGAGTATTCGGTATTCCTATTATAAAAACAGTAGTTTGTATTGTAACAACATCGTTCTTAAGTGTTATAAAAATCCTGCACTCAGGCATTTGGGCCCTGTAAAGCAAAATTGCGTATGGTTCAATATATCCATAAAATATACTTTACAGGGTCCTTACTCCCTCTATATAGACCAGGCACACATCAAGCAAATACAAATATTTATGAGACCTTAAAAAAAACGACGGGGCCCTGGCCGCATTCACGGTCCAGTGGCCGTGGCCAGGATACATCTAACTATTCAAGAACAAAATTTACTCATTTTTTTACCCATATACATTTGATTATTCATAATAATATGAACTCAATAGTATGTTTATTATAGTAACTAACACCCCCTCCCATTGCTATGCAAATCAAATATTATCATATATCATGTATCTTGATTCTAAATTTATTAAATTCATTGATAATGAAAAATACAATTCTCGGTAAACTTTTTTTTATACTTTTATTTTTTACGCTTTCTTTCGGTTTTTTATCTGTACAAATGCATATTGCATACTAAATATTTGCAGCTATACAATTTTATTGTATTTTGTAATATTTTAAAATGAATAAAAAATATTTCAAGAAATCCTGTTTAGTGAGTGGTAAGTTTCTTTTATTATGTCCTAATAATATATTATTTGACATACAATTTGAATTAATGTTTATTTGTTTAGGGTGTAGCAATAACGATTTACTCACTCCAGATGAATCTTTTTTTCAATTTCCTACAGATTGTTTTATTAAAAAAAAATGGATGTATCTAACTGGAACTAAACAAAGTTAGTTGAATAATTTACTTTAGTTTGTATTTATATTTAATTGTTATGCTCATGTATAATATTTCAAAACTAATAAAACCAACTATATGGTAACAATAATAAACTAATAAGTAGGGCCCAGAATTGTATACATTTGCATATTTGTATTTATTAAATTAAAAAGTAGATAGGTACGAGTGTAATCTTCACCTTATGTGTTGGTATGCAAAATCAAATGCTGCATATTTTAGCATTTTAACTACGATTAGATGAGTGAATGTTCAAAATTCAATATACAGCACATATTTGATAATCAGTGCATGAATGCATGCATATTTTGTACATTTTTAGTGCATATAATTCCGGCCCTACTAGTAAGTAGCCAGTAGGGATTAAAGTGTGTGTACATTTTAAATACTATATCAATACTTTGTACACTGGTTGTCATTAGAGCCACCAAAAATTAAAATTGTTCTATGATAACAATTAATTTTTGTGTTTAGAATGTTATACCTTCCATAAAAGTTATTTACCAAATACAACTACATTTATTGCACAGGTTCTGGTTATATTTGTAGTAAACATTTTTTGGCAACACATTTTACCCATTATCCAAGACTTCCAGGCAAACGTTTAAGGTTAATTCAAAATGCTTTACCAATAATGTATTTACCATCAACAAATTCAGAAAATTGGTAAGCAAAAACATATTAATTAAAAAAATATATGATTTATTAGCATAATATGTTATACATGTTTTTAATTTTATACCTTGATATTACCCGGAGATTCTAATTTACTAGGCGATTGTGAATATAAACTCACAGCATCATTTATTAACCTAATAAATTCTTGGTTTGACATTTTAAATTCCAGTATGAAATATGGACATCATCCTGGGTCAAATGCATACGGAGTAGATTTAGATGTCCAAAATAAAATACTCAATGATGTATCAAATATAATTGAAGGTATGGTAGTAAAATCACATAACACACTTCAGCCATTTAAACATGGCATATTATTAACAAATGCATCAATTCAGGGTATTTTTTCATATCTAAAACAAAATTTTAATATAAGTTATTTAATAACAAAGCGTTTTAATCAAGATATATTGGAAACTTTTTTTCTTACATGCGGGGAATGGGATGCAATTTTGATAATCCTCATCCCTTGGAGTTCATATATCGTTTGAGAAAGTACATTTTATGTAAGCATTCAAGCACAGTATTTACACTTCATACAAACTGTAAAGAAGATACCACCAATACAGAAAACATTGTCACGCCATCATCTTTATCTACCATAACTACAGATGAACCAGAAATAGTTTTGACTCAATCTATTTTTGATGCTATAATTGATGACACATCATTAAATACAGAATTGGAACTAGAAGAAAGCATTAAAGTTCAAAATGAAGATTGCTTGTCAATTGGTAGAATTTCTAAAGCAGGATTAATATATTTAGCTGGCTATACAGCCTACAAATTCAAGTAAAAATAATAATTATAAATTACCTGATTTTATAGATGTTTTCTATAAATCATTAATAAACCATTTTACAAATATTTCAGAGCAAAATATCCAACATTAGGTATTCCAAGCAAAGAAATTATTCATACTGATATACCTGAATGGCTGCTGTATATTTCAAAGGGAAGTTTGTTGTATCCTTGTCTAGAACTAGAAAAAATAGCGTTTGAAATGGAAAAATTATTTCAAAATGAACATGGAGACAATTTTTCAAAAAAACCAAAAATTCTGGATAGGATAAGTGCACAGGTATTTTAATGTATATACCAACCAATGTATTTAGCAATTCATTTTAGCAAGTACATATATTTATACATTATTCTCAAATTGAGAATAAAGTAAATTTATATTATTTATTAATTTACACACAAATCAGTAGGTACAATCATTTTAATTTAGGAAGGTAATTGTAAAAACGAAAAACTAAATAATATGAAATTCAATATTATTTACAGGTTATTCATAACTGTGAAGACTGCAATGTTCCTACAGAAGTGGTATTCAGTTTAGTGAAAACTCGAACATTTATATTCATAAGATATTTAAATGAAGAAATAAAAAACAAAAACTACAAAACTAAGAACAAAAAAAAAATGAAAAAATTGGATAAGTGTACAAACAATAATGTTATATTACCATCAATTAAACAAACGATACAAATACCAGCACAAGCAGCTCCACGTGGACACAGATTAAAAGATCAAAATGTAAATTTACAAAAAAAAAAAAAAGAAATTAATAATAAAAATGAAAAAAAAAAATTGTTACTCTCAAAATCAACACAAATTTTCCCATATTAATATTATACATTTATACTGTAGATTTATATTGTTACTTATGTAGCAATTTTTTAAATATAATTTAGTAAACTTAATACTTAACTAAAATTTTTCTGTATCAGAAATACTATGTTTATCTTAAAATAGTTACAATTAAAATTCTCAAAAAATAATTATTGCAATGTTTATCTTTCTTGTTGGATTATTAGGAAATTGAACATTTGATAAGCAAATCTGGCTTTTGATATAATAAACCAATCTGATTGGTTCCACTCTCGGCCACCATTTTATTTCGATAGTTAAACAATCGTGATTTCGATAGTGAAGTGGTTCTACACTTCTACCATGTATTATAATTTATAATTATCTTGCTCTATACCATGATAAAGAATTTTCTTTATCATGCTCTATAATACTATCTATACTCAATGCCATTTAACTACGGTTTGCAATGGTTTGCTAATTAACGAAGTTTCGCTGCAGAAAAATGAATGTTCCTCAAAAATTGTTGGCACTTGCCACTTGTGTTGGTGTAGGAATGGCATATTTTGTTTTTAGAAGATTGAGACGAAACGATCCAACAAGATCCAACACTATTCCAGATGCAGAACAGATTAGGAGAAGAGATTTGGAGGTAAACAAAATATAGACATAGGTGTTATGTGGGTATATATTATAATGCAATAGCTCGGGGTATCTTGCTTAGCGTAGCCATGTTAGAGAGAAGCGAGTAGAACGGATATATGACTATATGAGGGTGATTAAATCCAGTGGCGAGGCGTAAGTTTTAGGTTGGGGAGACATTGAACAAAAAATGGCTGTAATAAATTGGCGTCGATAATTGGGGACTGAGGTAATACGAAGAGCGTCTCATAGCGCATATAGACTACAGTAAACCCCACACACATTAAAATTCCCCTTGTACCCTCGAGCCCATAATTTGGGGACGTCTCTTTGACATAATACCATATTTTTAATGACCCAAATCGACAGCTCGTACGCTCGATCGACCGCTTCTAATCTATTTCAAGAACTCAATACCTGTACAACAAAAACCAATTTGAACAAAATATATTAAAACATACGTCATACATCATGTTTATATAGTACAAATGACGTTAGATTTTGTAAATATATTATGATAAAACAAAATTGTTTGTCCCGTGATCTAATTTATAAGTGGGGAGACGTTGCCTCATTGTCTCCTAGAATATGACGCTTCCCCACTGATTAAATCTGTACCTATTATAATATGATTCAGTATTAAATAATAAAATATATAATATATAATATACTTATTTTTTGTTCAAATAGTACCTACTTACCGTATTTTATAATTTTATGAAAGAGTTTCAAAAATACAAGATGGTTCAGTAAGGCAGTGGTTTTCAACCTTTTTTGGGTCGCGACCCCCCATTTTTATTTTTTTTGTACTGCGACCCCCTTCAAAAAAATGTTGTTTTATTCATCAAAATTTGATTTAATTACTGAAAAAATATTTATTTGTTATACGATTTTGATTAATTTACACTTAAAAATTTAATTAATTCATAATACAACATTATTTTAAAACAATACAAGCATATACAATAAATTTAAATATAAAAAAAATACATAATACATAAACTGTTGTTAATGGGATACTTGAGCTTGAGCTTTTGAAATGATTGTTTCCATATTAGGTTTCATATTAGAGACTGCAACTCTTAGATCTGATTCTAAGTTTAATTTTGTCCGATATTTGTTTTTTATAACTGTAAGAGCTGAAAACGCCGTTTCACAAAGGTAAGTGGTTGCAAATGGCAGAAGTGTTGATACAGCTACTTTTGACAATTCTGGGTATTCTGATTTTATAGAAATCCAAAATATATCACTTGTAGTTTCATTAAATTTTATAGGTAAGCAGATTTTCATCGGCAGATAACTCAATTAATTCCTCGTTCATAACTAAACTTAATTCAGAATTCATTTCATTTATATTAATAGAAAATGGATTTCTTATCCATCCCAACTTTTTTCGTGTACTTTCGTGTACTTTTCGTACTTTATATCGCGTGAGATACATGTACTGCACGAATGACACCTAAGTAGGAACTGATTATTATAAATATTTGCGACTGAAATTGTTCAAATATACCTATGTATACGATACGAGTTACGAACAATTTAATAATCCATATCCGCTATCGATAAGATAATATATAAGAAATTAAGATTATACGCTCCTCAGCATGTTCTATAATCTATAATTCTCTATATAAAACAAAATTAAAAATTAACTTTATTTTATTTTTAAATAAAATGGAAAAATCATTTCATCTATTATTTTTGGCGACCCCCAAACCTATCATTCGCGACCCCCAGGTTGAAAACCACTGCAGTAAGGCAATTAAAATAATTGTAAATAAAAATCGGGGGGACCCAAACATATTATGTGAATGATAGATCATTATTTCACTTAATGTTTTTGGAAACTTACTAGGGCTATTGGCTATTATAGGTATATTTTGTTTTGTGAAAGTCATTATTCACTGGTAACACATAGGTAGGTAAATATATTTATTATTTACCACAAGTCCATATTTACACTTATGAGTTTGTAAATTTAAGTATTAGTTACAGTTGAAATTCACTAACTTTTAACTATTGTACATTTAACTATTAATCTGTAAGTTGTAACTAATATGAAATAATTACAAGTCACGCATTATATTATATTGGTAAATTTCAACCTATATTAATAGTTCAATAATTTACGTATCATAAAGATAAGTAAATTTCAACTGTGACCTGATAATTGTATACGCATCAAACGCGGTAGAAAGGGCGTTCAGAGACATGCAAGTATGAAACGAATAACGACTTTAGAACAATCTAACGTACAGGGATCATAATATCGCAGTAGGTACTGATAAACGGTTTTTATTTGATTTTCAGACCCATTTTAGGAGGTGCAAAATGCATAATCAAATGTTGGAGCAGAAGTTGACCCAAGCCATGTTCAACATCCAGAGCGTCCAGTCGTCAGTATTAGTAGAACAGACAGCAATGGCAAAAAATGTGTACTCGTTGAATACGCGGTAGAAAGGGCATTCAGAGACATGCAAGTATGAAACGAATAACGACTTTAGAACAATCTAACGTACAGGGATCATAATATCGCGGTAGGTACTGATAAACGGTTTTTATTTGATTTTCAGACCCATTTTAGGAGGTGCAAAATGCATAATCAAATGTTGGAGCAGAAGTTGACCCAAGCCATGTTCAACATCCAGAGCGTCCAGTCGTCAATATTAGTAGAACAGACAGCAATGGCAAAAAATGTGTACTCATTGAATAAAACCGTTGAAGAGTTGCTGCGGACTGCAAAGTATGACTGTCGGAAGTAATATTATACAATACATCGACCTGACTATAACCTATAACCTAAACACATGACGTGGACCCGGGAACCGGCGTTTGAATTCAAACGTCGCATTCCCGCCGCGCCAGCTTTTACCAACCACCAGGTCACGGTAGGACGACACCGTCTAGCGAATAAACAGTCCTCTCCAGATATCATCACTCGACAGTTCAAAACATAAATATTACAACTTCTCCGTACGAATAAAGTGAGTTTTATTTAATTATTATTATTATTATATGCTGACGTATTACACGAGACTAATGTCTTGTTCTAATGCCAGTGGAGAATTGTTATATCTTATATAAAATTAACAGACGATATTTTTTTTTAGTTCTGAATTCATCATCATTCAACCATATCAAGACGACTACATCACACGACTCTACACACACACGTCGTCTAATTAAAAAAGTGAGTTAATTCAATTGATTTAAATAATTTACTTTTTTTCTAACGTTTATTTTTTTCTGTTCACAGTTAACTATGGATGTTTTAAATTCGCTCCAGCGGCAGACGAACGTGTTGAATCTCTCTATCGGAGAGCTGACAAAGGATATCGAATACCGTGTACAATCCATGAATAATGTGGAGACGAAATTTGGAACGGCTGTGGCATGCGTCTTACAAGATCCGGCCGGCGGTGGGATAATCAACGTATTTCTCCCCAAGTCGTTGCAATTGCCGAGTGAGGAACTACAACGGTACAATCAACATGAGGCTGACCCGGTAAACCTCATTTTTCGAGGGATGAGTAAAAGAAGCTTTATTATTACATTCGTACTCGCTCAACCTCGTTTTTCGGGCGATGTCTAATGTAACGTAAAAAAAAAAAAAAATATTTTTATGTCTTGTTTTCAATAAAAAAATGTAAAAATATGTTTTTATTTTCATTTTATCTAGATCCTATAGTTTTAAGGGACGTATAATATAATTATATACATTTAACAAGTTATATAATTATTTTGTCCGAGTAATGACCACCGGGCGACATTTTTCTCCGGGCAAGTCACGGAGTCACGGTGTCCGGGTGCCTCCATCCCCCCACTCCGGGGCATGGCAGAAACCTACGGGTGCCTCAATAAAAATTCTGCCACCACAAACACATGTGTTTACAAACCAAGAGTTCCCTCTCCTACAAACTAACAAAACAGCTAATGGCCATTATAGTTGCCGGGCTTAATGATCAATGAAAAAAAATAAAAAAATAAAAAAATAATTAAAAATAAATGTTGATATTAATGGTGTTTAAAAATTTTAAGATGATGGATCGGGGGGTTTGGGGGGCTATGCCCCCCCACGGGTTACTTTTGGTATAATATTGAGGTGGGGCTATAGCCCCCCCCTAAAATGTTGTGCTAGTTGCGCCACTGCCAGGCCACCTTCATATTCTCTATGCAAAAAGTAAATTTAAGAAATATTTGTAAATCAAGGCACAGTCTCTCTTTTGTATAAATATTTGTGATTTCATTAATGTTCAGTATTGTGTATAGTTAGATTGGGAAAACATAAGACAATACCATTTATACAAGACTGTGACTAACACAATCATTCTTTTATAAAAGTTTATGATGTAGGTACCTTCTATTTTTTGATTTAATCTTCTTTTTTTTCTGGTACTTTGGTGGACGGCACTTTAACTACGATTCCTCGACCTACAGAGGCAATCTTGAGGCATTTTCTTTTAGGAAATTAATTAAATCCTCAATTGTAACTCTTAATTTAAGAGTTTGTAACTAATACAATCATAATATAATATGAGTATAGTACATTTCGTAATATTTTTTTATAATTTACTGTTATATTAATTTTGTATTTCTAATGTAATATGTGCTGATATTTATGGACAGCACTTGCACCATGGCCCCTCGATATAGTAATGAGGCGACCAGGCCCATCTCTTTTAGATAAATTATTAAATACCAACTCAATCAAGTCTTCCAATTTACATTTTACATTTATATTATGTAGATATGATATTTATGGACAGCACTTGCACCATGGCCCCTCGATATAGTAATGAGGCGACCAGGCCCATCTCTTTTAGATAAATTATTAAATACCAACTCAATCAAGTCTTCCAATTTACATTTTACATTTATATTATGTAGATAATTTGGGATAATTTGAAGAAAAATTTGAAATTAAAGAGAGACTGTGTGAAGTAACAAAATATGTGGTGTGACTTGTACATTTGAACACTTGTTATAATGTATTATATTAAACTTTAGTTAATTTTTAATAATGTACTACCTATAATAGCCTATATATTAGCCATTTTCTAATATAGGTACTTCAATATTTCAAGCATTGAAGCTGTACAATATTATGGACCGTTTTGTTACGAAAAAAATTCGTATAGATTTGGCAGCGGTGGAAACTGAAGAAAATGTTGACGACCCACATTCAACAACTAACCAAGCTCCTCTTGAAGCCCCTAGTTTTAAATACTTGTTTAATGATTTTTATAAAGTATTAAACGTGGAAGGTAAACAATTGTCAGTTATATGTCAAAACTGCCAAAAAGTTGTAAATGGATCAACTAATTCAAGTGGAAACTTTTTAAGCCACATTAAAGTAAGTTTTTGTATTTATTACTACATTTATACATTGTTATTTTAGGATTATTATAGATTTTATTAGTTAATTATCACAGTTCTTAATATTTTTTTTTTTGCATTCAACACAATGTATTAAATGTACCTACCTATATATAATACTATAGTAGGTGGTACTTACCGCTAAATTCTCACCGGTCCCCCTGCAATTACATGTGAATGGGCTGTGTACTGTGAGCTGAAATGTGCTAAATTATGAGTTATAGAAATAATTGTGCCAATTTTGAATTTATTGATTTCTGCATTTTAATAATCAAAATAAATTATAATAACAACTATCATTTTAAATCATATTTTGATAGTAGGTCAACACGTTGGACAAAAATTAAAAAATACCTATGAATATTATTTAATTTACTTTTATGATTTTGTAGTTACTATAATAATATTGTAATATATCTAGTGGCTATAGTGGCCACTACCTATATTATGCTATAAATTATAATATACATAATAATATTAGTAGGACCTACTGAACTGCAGGATTGCAGGATAATATTACAATGTATTACTTTTAATAAACTACTCCTTAAGCTGAGTAGGTACTGATTATCAAGTATATTTGGGTTTCAACAGATGTGGGCAAAAGACATGTTGATTTATATCCTTTACTTTTTGAAGAATCAAATGAACATTATGAAGATATTAGTATTCGCCTGCCTGATCATATGAAATGTTGCGCTCATACCCTGAATTTGATTGCTACAGCAGACAATGTAAAAATAACTGACAGATCTTATTTACAAATTTCAAAAGCTACGTTTGAAAAACTGTTTAAGTTTTGGAATCTGGTCAGTAGAAGTACTGCAGCTTCAGATACAGTAGGTAAGTGATAAGTGTAATTGAAAATTTCCCGTACCGGTTATTACAAAATGGAACTCAATGTATGATGCAGCAAAAAAATATTATTTTATAAAGAAAAATTGATTCCCGTATTTGAAGAACTGAAATTAAATAAGTTAAAAACGACTGAGTGGCTGTTTCTCAAAGAGTATTGTGAAGTTATGGAGCCATTAGCATCTGCGCTAGACAAACTACAACAAGGAGAAAAAAAAGTTATCTAGGATCGCCTTTCCCGTACGCTAGAAATCACTGGGTTAGTGTTGTTACTTTTAATATTAGATTGAATTAACCTATTATCAACTTTATGTTTTATTATTTTTTTATAGCGAAATATGATTTATTTTTTACCATATAGTTTAGAAAAAATGAAAGTAAAATTAAGCCCCAAAAGAATATGAAAAAAACTTACTTTAATAGTTTAATTATCGACTCTTTCGGCGGAATCCGTAAAGTGTGAGAACTGTGATGCCGATGACGAAACGCTTCAGAGAATACAGAACTTAAAATATTGTGATTTATGAAAAATAAAATTATACGGGACGCAGTAAGTTTTTTACTCATATCTGCTTTGCTTATTGAAATTTTAGAATTTTTAATCGACTGTGTCGTCTGCAACGACATTGAGATTTTCCACAGAATATAAATGATAGATATTATATTATACTAGGTAAAGTCAATATGATGAATCCACGGATCATATAATGCAACTTTTTATATCAAAGAGTTCCGTGACACGTGACACGTAATCCGTGTTGAGGAACAATATTTGTTCGTTGAAATTTTATATGACAAAAATTAAAATAGTTATTAGTTAATGATTTTGAATTTATATTATAATAATATGATATTGATATGGGTATTATTTAAATTACTATTTTTGTTTATTAATTTAACTATTGATTAAAATGTCAGTAGTCACCGGGTCTCGTACGCCAGTTCGGTCTCCCCGAGTGAAAAATACCGAAAAAAATACTCTGGACGACCCGTCGTCGTTTTAAAACCGTATCGTTCCGACATGCATACGAAACGGAATCTGTAACGCAAATCGGCAGTCATGAACGACGCGAATGGATCGGTGGACGACATTGACCCGAGAACGCGGTCGCTGAACGCTCCCAGCCCGGTCCAGCAGTTTGGACCATGTGGCCGTATCATGAAAACCTCTGCGTTGGTCACGACAATTCAAGATCCGGCCAGTCAACGTTTGACGTGGGCCAAAAATCCTCTGTCTGTGTTGGTGATAAAAAAAGTTAGAGATATGTCTGTTTTACCACCGTTTATAGAACTCGTCAGATGGCTGACACAGGAAAAAAGCATGATAGTGTTTGTGGAACATTCTGTGATGGAAGACACAATGCTCTCTAGTAACTCGGGCTTCATGGAAATACGAGAGAAATTAAACTCTTTTCAAGATAGCAAAGATGATCTAACGGACAAAATAGACTTCATAATTTGCTTAGGTGGAGACGGTACTTTGCTCTACGCTAGTCTTTTGTTTCAGAAATCCGTACCACCAGTTATGGCGTTCCACATGGGCTACCTTGGTTTTTTGACGCCTTTTAAGTTTGACAATTTCCAACAGCAAGTGACCAATGTACTTGAAGGACATGCTGCTTTAACGTTACGTAGTAGACTTAGGTGCATAATTGTTAAGAAGAATGAAGACAAAGATAAGCCTCAGCCAAATTTACTAGTACTTAATGAAGTGGTTATTGACCGCGGACCATCACCATACCTTTCAAACATTGACTTGTTTTTAGACAGAAAATACATAACTTCTGTTCAAGGAGATGGTTTGATTATCTCAACACCAACTGGAAGTACAGCATATGCAGTTGCAGCAGGTGCATCAATGATTCACCCAAGTGTTCCAGCCATCATGGTGACACCCATATGCCCTCATTATTTGTCTTTCAGGCCAATAGTAGTACCAGCTGGTGTTGAACTAAGTATTATGTTGAGTCCGGATGCAAGATCAACAGCTTGGGTTTCATTCGACGGCCGAAATCAACAGGAGTTGTGTGCAGATGATAGCTTACAAGTAACTACATCTATATATTCGTTACCATCAATATGTGCTCAAGACCAAATATCTGATTGGTTTGATTCATTGGCTGAATGTCTACATTGGAATGTGCGAAAACGACAGAAGCATTTTGAGGAATTATCTGATCTGGCGCATTGCAAGTATGAGGATTCACTAAATTCAACGTCGAAAGACAGTTTATTAGTTACGGACTAGCAGGGTATAATCAATGAAGTTCAACATTAACCAACAGATACCTTATCCTTTAGTCGATAAGCACCTGTACTACCATCGGTGCTTACAAATGGATTTCAGACCCATTTTAGGAGGTGCAAAATGCATAATCAAATGTTGGAGCAGAAGTTGACCCAAGCCATGTTCAACATCCAGAGCGTCCAGTCGTCAATATTAGTAGAACAGACAGCAATGGCAAAAAATGTGTACTCATTGAATAAAACCGTTGAAGAGTTGCTGCGGACTGCAAAGTATGACTGTCGGAAGTAATATTATACAATACATCGACCTGACTATAACCTATAACCTAAACACATGACGTGGACCCGGGAACCGGCGTTTGAATTCAAACGTCGCATTCCCGCCGCGCCAGCTTTTACCAACCACCAGGTCACGGTAGGACGACACCGTCTAGCGAATAAACAGTCCTCTCCAGATATCATCACTCGACAGTTCAAAACATAAATATTACAACTTCTCCGTACGAATAAAGTGAGTTTTATTTAATTATTATTATTATTATATGCTGACGTATTACACGAGACTAATGTCTTGTTCTAATGCCAGTGGAGAATTGTTATATCTTATATAAAATTAACAGACGATATTTTTTTTTAGTTCTGAATTCATCATCATTCAACCATATCAAGACGACTACATCACACGACTCTACACACACACGTCGTCTAATTAAAAAAGTGAGTTAATTCAATTGATTTAAATAATTTACTTTTTTTCTAACGTTTATTTTTTTCTGTTCACAGTTAACTATGGATGTTTTAAATTCGCTCCAGCGGCAGACGAACGTGTTGAATCTCTCTATCGGAGAGCTGACAAAGGATATCGAATACCGTGTACAATCCATGAATAATGTGGAGACGAAATTTGGAACGGCTGTGGCATGCGTCTTACAAGATCCGGCCGGCGGTGGGATAATCAACGTATTTCTCCCCAAGTCGTTGCAATTGCCGAGTGAGGAACTACAACGGTACAATCAACATGAGGCTGACCCGGTAAACCTCATTTTTCGAGGGATGAGTAAAAGAAGCTTTATTATTACATTCGTACTCGCTCAACCTCGTTTTTCGGGCGATGTCTAATGTAACGTAAAAAAAAAAAAAAATATTTTTATGTCTTGTTTTCAATAAAAAAATGTAAAAATATGTTTTTATTTTCATTTTATCTAGATCCTATAGTTTTAAGGGACGTATAATATAATTATATACATTTAACAAGTTATATAATTATTTTGTCCGAGTAATGACCACCGGGCGACATTTTTCTCCGGGCAAGTCACGGAGTCACGGTGTCCGGGTGCCTCCATCCCCCCACTCCGGGGCATGGCAGAAACCTACGGGTGCCTCAATAAAAATTCTGCCACCACAAACACATGTGTTTACAAACCAAGAGTTCCCTCTCCTACAAACTAACAAAACAGCTAATGGCCATTATAGTTGCCGGGCTTAATGATCAATGAAAAAAAATAAAAAAATAAAAAAATAATTAAAAATAAATGTTGATATTAATGGTGTTTAAAAATTTTAAGATGATGGATCGGGGGGTTTGGGGGGCTATGCCCCCCCCACGGGTTACTTTTGGTATAATATTGAGGTGGGGCTATAGCCCCCCCCTAAAATGTTGTGCTAGTTGCGCCACTGCCAGGCCACCTTCATATTCTCTATGCAAAAAGTAAATTTAAGAAATATTTGTAAATCAAGGCACAGTCTCTCTTTTGTATAAATATTTGTGATTTCATTAATGTTCAGTATTGTGTATAGTTAGATTGGGAAAACATAAGACAATACCATTTATACAAGACTGTGACTAACACAATCATTCTTTTATAAAAGTTTATGATGTAGGTACCTTCTATTTTTTGATTTAATCTTCTTTTTTTTCTGGTACTTTGGTGGACGGCACTTTAACTACGATTCCTCGACCTACAGAGGCAATCTTGAGGCATTTTCTTTTAGGAAATTAATTAAATCCTCAATTGTAACTCTTAATTTAAGAGTTTGTAACTAATACAATCATAATATAATATGAGTATAGTACATTTCGTAATATTTTTTTATAATTTACTGTTATATTAATTTTGTATTTCTAATGTAATATGTGCTGATATTTATGGACAGCACTTGCACCATGGCCCCTCGATATAGTAATGAGGCGACCAGGCCCATCTCTTTTAGATAAATTATTAAATACCAACTCAATCAAGTCTTCCAATTTACATTTTACATTTATATTATGTAGATATGATATTTATGGACAGCACTTGCACCATGGCCCCTCGATATAGTAATGAGGCGACCAGGCCCATCTCTTTTAGATAAATTATTAAATACCAACTCAATCAAGTCTTCCAATTTACATTTTACATTTATATTATGTAGATAATTTGGGATAATTTGAAGAAAAATTTGAAATTAAAGAGAGACTGTGTGAAGTAACAAAATATGTGGTGTGACTTGTACATTTGAACACTTGTTATAATGTATTATATTAAACTTTAGTTAATTTTTAATAATGTACTACCTATAATAGCCTATATATTAGCCATTTTCTAATATAGGTACTTCAATATTTCAAGCATTGAAGCTGTACAAGCTGTATAATTGTTAAGAAGAATGAAGACAAAGATAAGCCTCAGCCAAATTTACTAGTACTTAATGAAGTGGTTATTGACCGCGGACCATCACCATACCTTTCAAACATTGACTTGTTTTTAGACAGAAAATACATAACTTCTGTTCAAGGAGATGGTTTGATTATCTCAACACCAACTGGAAGTACAGCATATGCAGTTGCAGCAGGTGCATCAATGATTCACCCAAGTGTTCCAGCCATCATGGTGACACCCATATGCCCTCATTATTTGTCTTTCAGGCCAATAGTAGTACCAGCTGGTGTTGAACTAAGTATTATGTTGAGTCCGGATGCAAGATCAACAGCTTGGGTTTCATTCGACGGCCGAAATCAACAGGAGTTGTGTGCAGATGATAGCTTACAAGTAACTACATCTATATATTCGTTACCATCAATATGTGCTCAAGACCAAATATCTGATTGGTTTGATTCATTGGCTGAATGTCTACATTGGAATGTGCGAAAACGACAGAAGCATTTTGAGGAATTATCTGATCTGGCGCATTGCAAGTATGAGGATTCACTAAATTCAACGTCGAAAGACAGTTTATTAGTTACGGACTAGCAGGGTATAATCAATGAAGTTCAACATTAACCAACAGATACCTTATCCTTTAGTCGATAAGCACCTGTACTACCATCGGTGCTTACAAATGGATTTCAGACCCATTTTAGGAGGTGCAAAATGCATAATCAAATGTTGGAGCAGAAGTTGACCCAAGCCATGTTCAACATCCAGAGCGTCCAGTCGTCAATATTAGTAGAACAGACAGCAATGGCAAAAAATGTGTACTCATTGAATAAAACCGTTGAAGAGTTGCTGCGGACTGCAAAGTATGACTGTCGGAAGTAATATTATACAATACATCGACCTGACTATAACCTATAACCTAAACACATGACGTGGACCCGGGAACCGGCGTTTGAATTCAAAC
Organism: Macrosiphum euphorbiae; assembly: GCA_949089665.1. Taxonomy (NCBI): domain Eukaryota; kingdom Metazoa; phylum Arthropoda; class Insecta; order Hemiptera; family Aphididae; genus Macrosiphum; species Macrosiphum euphorbiae. The sequence continues at coordinate 19,315 of CARXXK010001109.1, forward strand.
GTCGCATTCCCGCCGCGCCAGCTTTTACCAACCACCAGGTCACGGTAGGACGACACCGTCTAGCGAATAAACAGTCCTCTCCAGATATCATCACTCGACAGTTCAAAACATAAATATTACAACTTCTCCGTACGAATAAAGTGAGTTTTATTTAATTATTATTATTATTATATGCTGACGTATTACACGAGACTAATGTCTTGTTCTAATGCCAGTGGAGAATTGTTATATCTTATATAAAATTAACAGACGATATTTTTTTTTAGTTCTGAATTCATCATCATTCAACCATATCAAGACGACTACATCACACGACTCTACACACACACGTCGTCTAATTAAAAAAGTGAGTTAATTCAATTGATTTAAATAATTTACTTTTTTTCTAACGTTTATTTTTTTCTGTTCACAGTTAACTATGGATGTTTTAAATTCGCTCCAGCGGCAGACGAACGTGTTGAATCTCTCTATCGGAGAGCTGACAAAGGATATCGAATACCGTGTACAATCCATGAATAATGTGGAGACGAAATTTGGAACGGCTGTGGCATGCGTCTTACAAGATCCGGCCGGCGGTGGGATAATCAACGTATTTCTCCCCAAGTCGTTGCAATTGCCGAGTGAGGAACTACAACGGTACAATCAACATGAGGCTGACCCGGTAAACCTCATTTTTCGAGGGATGAGTAAAAGAAGCTTTATTATTACATTCGTACTCGCTCAACCTCGTTTTTCGGGCGATGTCTAATGTAACGTAAAAAAAAAAAAAAATATTTTTATGTCTTGTTTTCAATAAAAAAATGTAAAAATATGTTTTTATTTTCATTTTATCTAGATCCTATAGTTTTAAGGGACGTATAATATAATTATATACATTTAACAAGTTATATAATTATTTTGTCCGAGTAATGACCACCGGGCGACATTTTTCTCCGGGCAAGTCACGGAGTCACGGTGTCCGGGTGCCTCCATCCCCCCACTCCGGGGCATGGCAGAAACCTACGGGTGCCTCAATAAAAATTCTGCCACCACAAACACATGTGTTTACAAACCAAGAGTTCCCTCTCCTACAAACTAACAAAACAGCTAATGGCCATTATAGTTGCCGGGCTTAATGATCAATGAAAAAAAATAAAAAAATAAAAAAATAATTAAAAATAAATGTTGATATTAATGGTGTTTAAAAATTTTAAGATGATGGATCGGGGGTTTGGGGGGCTATGCCCCCCCACGGGTTACTTTTGGTATAATATTGAGGTGGGGCTATAGCCCCCCCCTAAAATGTTGTGCTAGTTGCGCCACTGCCAGGCCACCTTCATATTCTCTATGCAAAAAGTAAATTTAAGAAATATTTGTAAATCAAGGCACAGTCTCTCTTTTGTATAAATATTTGTGATTTCATTAATGTTCAGTATTGTGTATAGTTAGATTGGGAAAACATAAGACAATACCATTTATACAAGACTGTGACTAACACAATCATTCTTTTATAAAAGTTTATGATGTAGGTACCTTCTATTTTTTGATTTAATCTTCTTTTTTTTCTGGTACTTTGGTGGACGGCACTTTAACTACGATTCCTCGACCTACAGAGGCAATCTTGAGGCATTTTCTTTTAGGAAATTAATTAAATCCTCAATTGTAACTCTTAATTTAAGAGTTTGTAACTAATACAATCATAATATAATATGAGTATAGTACATTTCGTAATATTTTTTTATAATTTACTGTTATATTAATTTTGTATTTCTAATGTAATATGTGCTGATATTTATGGACAGCACTTGCACCATGGCCCCTCGATATAGTAATGAGGCGACCAGGCCCATCTCTTTTAGATAAATTATTAAATACCAACTCAATCAAGTCTTCCAATTTACATTTTACATTTATATTATGTAGATAATTTGGGATAATTTGAAGAAAAATTTGAAATTAAAGAGAGACTGTGTGAAGTAACAAAATATGTGGTGTGACTTGTACATTTGAACACTTGTTATAATGTATTATATTAAACTTTAGTTAATTTTTAATAATGTACTACCTATAATAGCCTATATATTAGCCATTTTCTAATATAGGTACTTCAATATTTCAAGCATTGAAGCTGTACAAGCTGTATAATTGTTAAGAAGAATGAAGACAAAGATAAGCCTCAGCCAAATTTACTAGTACTTAATGAAGTGGTTATTGACCGCGGACCATCACCATACCTTTCAAACATTGACTTGTTTTTAGACAGAAAATACATAACTTCTGTTCAAGGAGATGGTTTGATTATCTCAACACCAACTGGAAGTACAGCATATGCAGTTGCAGCAGGTGCATCAATGATTCACCCAAGTGTTCCAGCCATCATGGTGACACCCATATGCCCTCATTATTTGTCTTTCAGGCCAATAGTAGTACCAGCTGGTGTTGAACTAAGTATTATGTTAGGTCCATGTCCCCGGCACCCCCCATTGCGATTTTTGGGTCCAAACCCGGGGCGATCGTTTGTGCTTCGTTAGTGCACGTTAGTGCTTTTTATCCCGTCGTTAGTGCTTTATCCGATCCAAAGTTATTCGCATTTCGTACAGGGGGGTGCTGGAGACATGCCTGCACCCCCCATTTCGAATTTCGGGCCCAAACAAATTTCATTCGTTTGTGCTTCGTTAGTGCACGTTAGTGCTTCTCATCCCGTCGTTAGTGCTTTATCCGTTCCAAAGTTATTCGCATTTCGTACAGGGGGGTGCTGGGGACATGCCTGCACCCCCCATTTCGAATTTCGGGCCCAAACAAATTTCATTCGTTTGTGCTTCGTTAGTGCACGTTAGTGCTTCTCATCCCGTCGTTAGTGCTTTATCCGATCCAAAGTTATTCGCATTTCGTACAGGGGGGTGCTGGAGACATGCCTGCACCCCCCATTTCGAATTTCGGGCCCAAACAAATTTCATTCGTTTGTGCTTCGTTAGTGCACGTTAGTGCTTCTTATCCCGTCGTTAGTGCTCCATCCCTTAAATTGTATTTGAATTTCCTACAGGGGGTTCTAAGGACATGCTAATTTAGATTTCGAATTTTGGGTCCAAAAATCTTTTATTCGTTTATGCTTCGTTAGTCCTTCAGTGTGTTATTCATCCGGTCGTTAGTGCTCTACTCCTTCAAAAGTTATTGGCATTTCGTACGGGGGGGGGGGTACTAGTGACGTACTAATTCGAGTCCAGTCCCAAAAGTTTTGTCTTGAAAAATAATATTAATGATAACATTGAGTATAATATATTGTTGTACAATATAGGTACGTATACTCAATGATAAGTGCCGGCTCTATGGGAGGACAAATGGGACATATGTTCAGTGCCCCTCGCTTTCTAGTTTCTAACAAGCCCCGCGATTTTTAATGTCATCTTAATACCGTGAAACACATTGACATTTTATATTAATAAATTATAAATCTATACATTTGTTGTACTATACTGCACATGTATAATATATTAATATTAATATTATTTCTATCATTAATTATTTGGAAAATTATATCTAAATTTAGCCATAGTACAAAGTAAATCGTTATCGATACGATGAAGGAGTAATATTTTGACGATACTCGAGGTCTGTAGGAGTAATGAGTAACCTAACCATAATTATAATTATGAATATTTATTATCTTTATAGTTATTGTTTTTCTGTTCTTTGTTTGGAAAAGCTTTCCGCGTATTGTCGTATGACCGTATTATAGAAGCGGCAAGAGCTATATTCTTAAAATATTTATTTGATTATCTAGTATTATATGTTCGACATTTGAGTATTTGACTGCAGTCCGCTTTGCCCCTTAGAGTATTTTTTCAACAATTTCTGCATAATATCATAAAAGTAAGTTTTCATTTTATGAAATTATTATTACAATTCAGTTTAGATACAGTATAGCAGTATTAAATAATAATATTTCCCTACTGCTTGCGTATCTAGTGTATCAGGATTAGTTTTAACATATTTTATTGTCTACCACCGCGTACTTAGATATTAAACAATTTATTATATCATTCAAACATTTTGATGATTTTATTTATTTTTAATTGATGTTTTGTGATTATTAAAATAAATATAAATTAATAAAATAATAAGTCCCCCACGAATTTATTAAATTATAATTTTCAACACATATATATTATTTTATTATTTGTAAATAATTTTTTGTTAATACATTTTAATAAAAAAAAAAAAAGAATATGAATAATCTGATATTATTATTTTTAATGTTTAAAATTCAAATAAAAATAGCATTAATTTAAAAAAAGCTAGAATTTTGCCCTCTATTACCTATGTCCAGGGCCCTGCAATACCCAGCGCCGGCACTGACAATGATGATAGGTATAATGGTATAAATATATTTTTTTTTAAGTCCGAGAGAAAATTTAATATTTTTTACGTACCTACCTACCTATTTAGTGTATGATAATATTAAATTGTTGTATATATAATGAAATTATAAAATATTAAAATAACATACGAAGCAGAAAGTCAATCAAACCGAGTCAGCAAAATTGCCACGACTACTTAGGCGACGTCTGCGACGGGAGCGGGGCTGTTGTTTTGTTTGTTTCGATTATTGTAGTAGCCAACGAGCTGCAGTATTTTTACGTTTCTTTTTATTATTTGTTTTTGATATATTTTATTATATTTAATTCTTTTTTTTAAAAACCAAGTGTCACTGTTTTTCTTTACGCCTTTTTTTAGAATATTTTATCTTACGAGTTGATACAGAGACGTTGTGGTGAATAACACTTTTAAAAACAGGTAGTAAGACACTGTGGTACTTACTTTCTCGTCCAGTACTCGTTATCGTGGTCAGTCGAGAAAGAGTAAGACTTTGTCTAGGTAAAAGATACCTCACCCTCGAACATCCAGTACTCGTTATCGTGGTCAGTTGTTCGGGAGTAAAATAACCTTAGAGTTGTATAGTGTAAATCCTGCTGGACTTTTATTTAATTATTCTTTTGCGCAGTACTCGTTATCGTGGTCACCAAAAGTAGAAATTAAATTAAACTCATACAGCAGGTGTCGATAATTTACTCGTTCGACGGTTAGAGAATCGGAAACCGAAACATATCTGTTATATACGTCAAGCCTTTGCGTGGCGTATACGACAATATTTATATCTACCCAAAATATTTATGTTTGCCTATAACAACTACCTATACCTACATCATTGCAGTTAATGATTATAAATTAGATAGGAAGGTATAGATGTATAAAGTATAAAACCTGTATAAAAATCGATTTAAGAAATAATAATCGTGATTTAAATAGCTAAAAAACATTTGTATGTTCACAGTCTATTTTTTTTTCACTACGGTAATTTCACAACGTTCAATGCAGGATGTCCCGGTTGAACACAATTATTTTACCGCGGTGAAAATCACGGGGAGATTTCACACTCGTTGTCCACCTATTCGCGCCTCACATAAAAATATTTACCGTATAGCATTTTACGGGGAGATTTCACACTCGTTGTCCACCTATTCGCGCCTCAGATAAAAATATTTACCGTATAGCATTTTACAGGGAGATTTCACAATTTTTGTCCACGAATTCTTCGTTTCAGAAAAATATTTACCGTATTTTAAAGTTACAGGGAGTTTGCACACTCAAAATCGGTTTTGCCGCTTACTCAAAAATATTTACCGTGTACACACTAAATGGTTTTTCCCCAACAAACCTTATTATTAAAATGAAATAATTATTTAAAGTACAGAACACAAATTATGTAATAATAGATTTTTTTATTGATATAAACGAATTCTTAAATATATTTACACAAGTTTTTTTACTTAAATTATTCAAAATTTGTGAAATCTCCCTGTAAAATGCTATACGGTAAATATTTTTGTGTGAGGGGCGAATAGGTGGACAACGAGTGTGAAATCTCCCCGTAAAATGCTATACGGTAAATATTTTTGTGTGAGCGGCGAATAGGTGGACAACGAGTGTGAAATCTCCCCGTGATTTTCACCGCGGTAAAATAATTGTGCTCAACCGGGACATCCTGCCTTGAACGTTGTGAAATTACCGTGGTGAAAAAAAATAGACTGTGAACATACAAATGTTTTTTTAGCTATTTAAATCACGATTATTATTTCTTAAATCGATTTTTATACAGGTTTTATACTTTATATATCTATACCTTCCTATCTTATTTATAATCATTAACTGCAATGATGTAGGTATAGATAGTTGTTATAGGCAAACATAAATATTTTGGGTAGATATATAATATATTATCATACACTAAATAGGTAGTTACGTAAAAAATATTAAATTTGTTCCCGGACTTAAAAAAAAATATTTATACCATTATACCTATCATCATTGAGTATACGTACCTATATTGTACAACAATATATATTATACTCAATGGTATCATTAATATTATTTCACCTAATGTTAGAATAATCCAGGGGTTGGCGTTCTAGAACTCATAGAATGGATAAAAGTTACCTATCTTGGTTCTGTATCGCAATAACATTTATAGTATAAGGTCGTAGAATCGTAAATCTATATTGATTATTGGTTAAATACCTAACAAATAACTTTTAAATATTTACAAATAACGCGAACGATTTTATTTTAAAACCATATTTTTTTCAAACAAGCATACATCAACACCTATCATACATAAATCATACACATTATACCTATAGTTATTAAATAATTGCAACAAAAGAATTATAAAATTCGTAGGAGGTAGTGTTTTGGTAAGGGGTATAGGTATATTATAGGTACATATAGATAGGTACTGGTACTTACGTAGTTTTTTGAGAATTTTTAAAATTAGATACTCAGTTTTATCGATCAGCTGTCTACGATATTTTTAAATATCGGTAAATCATATACGCATGGACAAATTAAAGTTATATACTTATTAGTTATTTAGTTATATCTATTAAAGCTTTTGGCAGAAATTAGCATAAATATGAAATTTTAATAATATTCTTTTTTACATAATATATAAAACCCAGATTTAAGTAATTTAATCCCAAAACTACGATATTTAACTGCAATGCATCAAAGGATCATTTTAACCTCAATGTGTTGAAGAGTTTCAGACAAAACTTTGGGGACTGGGACTCGAATTAGTACGTCACTAGTACCCCCCCCCCCCCGTACGAAATGCCAATAACTTTTGAAGGAGTAGAGCTCTAACGACCGGACGAATAAAACACTGAAGGACTAACGAAGCATAAACGAATAAAAGATTTTTGGACCCAAAATTCGAAATCTAAATTAGCATGTCCTTAGAACCCCCTGTAGGAAATTCAAATACAATTTAAGGGATGGAGCACTAACGACGGGATAAGAAGCACTAACGTGCACTAACGAAGCACAAACGAATGAAATTTGTTTGGGCCCGAAATTCGAAATGGGGGGTGCAGGCATGTCCCCAGCACCCCCCTGTACGAAATGCGAATAACTTTGGAACGGATAAAGCACTAACGACGGGATGAGAAGCACTAACGTGCACTAACGAAGCACAAACGAATGCAATTTGTTTGGGCCCGAAATTCGAAATGGGGGGTGCAGGCATGTCTCCAGCACCCCCCTGTACGAAATGCGAATAACTTTGGATCGGATAAAGCACTAACGACGGGATAAAAAGCACTTACGTGCACTAACGAAGCACAAACGATCGCCCTGGGTTTGGGCCCGAAATTCGAAATGGGGGGTGCAGGCATGTCCCCGGCACCCCCCTGTACGAAATGCGAATAACTTTGGAATGGATAAAGCACTAACGACGGGATAAAAAGCACTAACGTGCACTAACGAAGCACAAACGATCGCCCCGGGTTTGGACCCAAAAATCGCAATGGGGGGTGCCGGGGACATGGACCTTATTATGTTGAGTCCGGATGCAAGATCAACAGCTTGGGTTTCATTCGACGGCCGAAATCAACAGGAGTTGTGTGCAGATGATAGCTTACAAGTAACTACATCTATATATTCGTTACCATCAATATGTGCTCAAGACCAAATATCTGATTGGTTTGATTCATTGGCTGAATGTCTACATTGGAATGTGCGAAAACGACAGAAGCATTTTGAGGAATTATCTGATCTGGCGCATTGCAAGTATGAGGATTCACTAAATTCAACGTCGAAAGACAGTTTATTAGTTACGGACTAGCAGGGTATAATCAATGAAGTTCAACATTAACCAACAGATACCTTATCCTTTAGTCGATAAGCACCTGTACTACCATCGGTGCTTACAAATGGATTTCAAAATTGTGCAAAATGAATTTTTTTATAATTATTATTATTATTATTATTGTCTTGTAAGTACCTGTAGAAGGTATACATTTATGTGTTTCTACCGCTCGTGATTAAAATTACCTATTTATCATTTAATTATAGTTTCAGTACTGAAGTTGTAGTTTTGACAAATTAATATTGTGTATCTGTATTACATTATCGGTGAAGTAGATGTATTTTAATTGAAAATAATCAGTTTATGTACAGATCAACATAAATATTATAGTCGTTAAGGCGGCTCTAAACGATTGGATTTTTCATGCATTTAGACCAATAAGCTGGCGAAAAATACACATACTTCTAGTAGTCCAATTTCAATTTTGAAATAATATATATATATAATATAATATATATATATATATTATTTGGATTTGTTAGCCTCTTTTCTATGATCTGTAGGAAAAACTTTTTCATCTTTTTGTCTAGTTAGCACTTAAAAGTGCAAGTTAAATTTGAGAAATTAAGCAGTCATTTGGAACCGTAATAATGTAATATACGTAAATTATCTAAAATATCCAAAATCGGTTTCCTACAAATCATAGAAAAGAAGCTGACGAATTCAAATAATTTTTCAAAATTGAAATTGGACTACTAGAAGTATGTGTATTTTTCGCCAGCTTATTAGCATTTTTCACTGTTGTGAGTGTACAAAAATATTTTTCGAGAGTGATTACGTTGACTTGTGCATGCGCGTACGTGTACTATTGAACCGTGTGCCCGCAGCCGGGCAATATAAAATCTATTGTTATCGAGTTCGAATTTCTTCGAATTTCACACTAATAATCATTTACGACTAACACATAGATTATGGGCGGCGACGACAAGATTAGAAATTGCCTAAATTGTTCCCCTTAAATAATAACCACTAAGAGCCGCCTTAAATAAAAAAAAAAAAAAAAAAATGGTGAATAGATATCTGCAGAAGTACAAGTATATTTTTATCCCACCAAAAACATATATGTAAAATGAGAGCCAAGTTCAATACTATAATAATATATACCTTGGTTGTTGACTTCAACGACAAAAGAAGTGAGATCTAAATGGGTGCCAAGTTAGGATAATATATTGAAGCCTAAGGTGTGACTTGGCTACTTTTCATATACGAATTATTATTATAAGTAGGTACCTACTAAAACAGTAATGGAAGAGTGAAGATGATTTTCCGAAGAATAAAATAAGAACTCAAAGCTTTAGAACTTGCAAATGCTATAATATATAATTCGTAGCCAAGTCAGACCTTAGGCTTCAATATATTATCCTAACTTGGCACCCATTTAGATCTCACTTCTTTTGTCGTTGAAGTCAACAACCAAGGTATATATTATTATAGTATTGAACTTGGCTCTCATTTTACATATATGTTTTTGGTGGGATATCATTACTTTTTGTATGTAAATTATTATAACCTAACCTAACCTAGCCATGACGTATTCTATAAATAAAGTTTATTACTATATAATATAATTCAGTTACTAATATTAATAATAATATTTATTATAAAATATTTTCCGTTGTATATACAGAGTATAAAATATATGTAAAATTAATATACAATTATTTTAACTCTTTTTGAGTATATTTTTAATTATCATAATTTTATTGACTGTAGTTTCTACTGTTGGGTGGATAATTCATAATTTGTAAGAATAATTATTTAATTATTTTAATTGTAATATTTAAAAAAAATAATATTAATTAAATACATAGATAGAAAAAAAAGTATGTGGCCGCGGGCGGGTCGACAATATCGACACATATTCGGCTAGTCGTATTTTTGGAGCGGCGATACGGGAAAGGTTATTTAAGTCAACATTACATTAAATTAGAGGCAATTCATTAATAAATTGAAAAATTAAACATAATAGATAAAATAATTGCAAAATTATAATAAAATCAATTGATTAAAAAATTAAAAATTGAAAAATTAAAAATTAAAAATTTAAAAATTTTAAATTAAAAATTTTCAAGTTTCTGATTTTTTCCTTTGTATTTACCTAACTACCTATCTGTATGCCAAATTTGAACTTTCTAGGTCATCTGGAACTGGGTTAGAATTTTGATCTATAGGTAAGTCAGTGATAAAAATGACGATTTTCGGACGTTAATATCTAAATAACGGTTTGAAGTATGTTTATGAAATTTAGAGCACATATGTATCTCGTTAGTCTCAATATATGAGCCAAATTTGACATGTTTATGTGGAATAGTTTTTGAGTTATGAGGGGGTCAAAAGTGGCTCCAAATGGTTCGTGTAATATTACACACGGTGCTGCTCGCCAGTTCTGTTAGCTAGAACTTGGCTTGACACGCTACCGCGTGTCTAGATAAAAGCTTATTATATTTTATGAATCATTAAATAAAAACGTGATTATTGGATTTTAGGTAATATAAAGGTATACTCAGTAAATTCATCAAATTTACAGTATCGACTATATAATACCAACTACCTACCTAGATTCTAAAATTCCAAGTCTATCATTTTCTCCGAATACTGCTGAATAAGAAATTATAATATTAATGAAATATGTTAATTTTAAATTTATCGGATATATTTTAGATTTTAGATTCTGAGGGGATCGATGCTGAATTAATTTTACAACGATGTGTTCTTCAATTTTTAAATTTTTAAAATGATTGTTTCTTGTGGTCTGTGTGAACGTTAAGTATTCATAATAACTAATAAGGAATCAATTTTCATATATAATATTATATTATAGGCCCTCAGAATGTAATCATATATTTATTTTTAGTTTAGTTGTAGGTATTTAGTAAATAATAATAGGTATACGAAATTGTGTTTTCGAATAATAATTTATTGTTTACATTAGTACCTACACCATAACAGGGAACTAAAATGTTGTACTAAATGTTTTTATTTAAAGTAGGTGTAGTGTATAAATGATTTACAAATGTAGTTTTGATGTTTAAAGGATGTTGTAAGATCAATTTATGAGATCCTTGCATTTAATTGTTAGGATTTTTGTATACGAATAATTATTTTATAGAAGATTTTTATATACAGGGTGTTCCAAATTTCATGTGACAGCAGATTTCAGCATGATCTACTCAAATTAGGAAAAAATGACCTATGTGAAAACTTATTTGAATCACATACTCAAAACTAATTTGATATTAATTTTTTTTTTATTAGTTAAAAGGGGGAGATTTTAGGGGTAACTTTTAAAATCCAAATGGGAATCTATATTTTTGAAATATGATTCCTACAGGATTTTTTTTTAATGAATTTTGACGTATCATTCATAATTATTGGTTGATAATTAAAGAAGCTATTTACATTCAAATTTTGTATTTAATTTGTAAAAATGCCATCAATGATCAATGAATAAAAATAATAATATACTTTGTGCTTCTGTTTTACGCCGATGCATTGTTGTACCTACAACCTTTATAATCTGTACGCTATCAAACTACCAATTTACTAGTAATAAAACGTGTATTTGTTATCTTAATTTAATTTTATATTACATAGGTCAAGCCACATGATTCTATTGATAATAAAAAAAAAACAAGGCATTAGATAATAATATACCGTCTACATATTATGTATATTGGATATTGTTTTATTTATAATCAATGCTATATTGCTATGGAACGGGTTTTGTGTCCTCAATAATTTTACATAATATTTATTATTTATAATATAAAATTAGAAATAAATATCATTCAGTTGACAAATAGGCAATAGCTAATTATACCAAATTGTTGTATAAATGTTATTATACTGCATAAAATTATTTAAAATGTATACAAATAGGTTAGGTACCTGTATCTGTATTTTTGACTAATGTAGGTGCCTATTCATATTTTATAAATTTAAATAATAAATAATAACCAAGGCTAGGAACTTAAAAATATGCAGTAAAAATTTGGAAAATATGCAATTTATTGAATAAAACACATTTTACATACACAATTTAAAAATTTAAATTAGGTAGGTGTCTGAAAAAAAAATTAGAAGAATTTAAAAAAAAAATTAACACCGCACGCTTATGTATTTAATTACCTACGATTATACAATTTATTTATATCATGGTACAAAATATTAATCCAGTGGTAAATTTGAATAAAAATAAATACGGGCCGGTCAGCGATCACTATTACAAGTTCTCAGTAATAGATATAAAGATTATAATATTATTTTTGGGAGCAATAGTAATAGCCGTTGATGAATTAATTTATTTTGTCAAACATTATAAAAGTATAAATTTCTAAAAAAAAAATTGTTCACGTTAATTCTATGATATCATATGCATATAATTAATGATCTTATACCTAAAATATGCGAATTTGTACAAAAAATCACGAAATATTCAAAATTATGCAACAAACATTTTTGTATTTGTAATATACTTACTATGAATCAAATTTGTATCGAATCAGATTTTCAATATGCACTTTCTAAACAAATATGCAAATGCTTAAAGTTCCGAACCTTGGTAAGACTAATAACATACTTACATAGTTACATACCTATACTTTCATATTATGTTTGAATAAACTTAATATTAAATATGTATATCATTTCTAAACGCTGCAAAATGACAACATTGATTTCAAAAACTTGTATGATTAAACCTCGCGTTCAACATAATGTTGAATGATGCATATAAAATCAAACAGATTTTGAAAGAACATCACCTTTTCACAACATTAAGATATGATCAATCTAATATTAAATTATAATAAGTAGGGCTTGGATGTTGTTACATTCATTTTATTAAAATTAATAATTCATTTACTAAAGACTAAAGGTTATTTCTAGACTTAGAGACTTAAAAGCTTTAAACACAAACATATACGCATAAAAATATGAGCAAATATGTATACTCTAGAAGTCTAGAACAAGATAATTTTGACTGAATTTATTTAAAAATGTATTTAATTATTATTAATGTATTATCAATTTTTCCTTTTTTTTTTTAAATAATTGTACCTATTGCTCCAATGGCTTAAGCAAAAAAAAAAAAAAAAACGATAGGCCCATAGGAGGGTTTAACATCTGTAGCATGGATTATCACATGGAAGTCACACAATATTTACACAGTGTTGGTAAAATATGTATATCACATTTGTGTAAGCAATTTAATTTTTAAACTACATTTTTATGAATTTTTTTTTTGCTCTAATAAGTAGAAACCTTGTAACCTTATTAATTAATTATAACAACATCAAAGTCCTAATCATGACATCAAACATAATTATCAAGTATTTTAAATATGTCAATTGCACCAGTAAAAATTATCGTAATATATTCTGAGTGGTGAATAAGGTTAGGTTTTACTGGTTTTAGACCGGGATTGAATATTTTTTTAGAAGCATTTTCATTCTGGATTTAGGGCAATTTTAAAACTTTTAACTTAATTTTAATAAATAAATATAGATTTGAAATGTGTACAATTTTCATAAGAAAGGATATAAAGACAAATAATTGTTGAACCATTTAGTACATTTTAGTATATTCAAATTAGCAAGGAATATGCAAGATATGCATGGTAAAATACATTTTAAAGCAAATTCATTATTTCTGAAAGACTATCCATTTTAAAACTTAATTTAGTATTAATAAATGTGAATACATTTGAACTGTGTACAATTTTGATATGTAAGGATCAATATTCACTAATAAAATGATACATTATTGTCGTTATTTAGTAAATTTTATTATACTACAATGATTGAGCTATTAAGTTATGTATGATAAACTAAATTTGAAAGCAAATTCATTATTCGTTAATATCCAATATAGGTAGGTATCTATAGAAATATAGAATTTATGAAAGTCAGCAGTTTAATAAATGCCTAATAAAAACATACTTCACAATTTAAACTTAGTGAACATTGTTCGTACAAGAGGTGCAATCGAATAATAAATTATATGTATATTTACTATTTACTATTTTGCTATACTATTATTTTATTACATTATTAAATGAGACTAATGTTTAAACAAATTACTTTAAAAAGTATTCATATGCTCAAATTGGTTAAAAATAGTTGGTTTTGTGCAAATAACCTTGTAAAATATAACTACAGTCCTTTAAAAAGTTGTTAAAACGCTATATCATTATAGCCTATAGGTACCAACTATTTGTTTAAAACACTCACATACTTTTATTTTCAACAAGTGTATACTCTCAATACAATATAATTATGACTGCCATTTTACTTGCAAAATTTTGGTCCACGCCAGAGGTTTAAATGAGTTCAATCGTCTTCTAAAGGTATTGGTATACACTATTAATTAATGTGACTAATGTTTATCAACAAGTGTATACTCTCAATACAATATAATTATGACTGCCATTTTACTTGCAGAATTTTGGTCCACGCCAGAGGTTCAATCGTCTTCTAAAGGTATTGGTATACACTATTAATTAATGTGACCAATGTTTAAACAAATTAGTAGAAAATAACTATTAGGCTTGTATGAATAACCTTGTACAATATTACTACATTAAAGTTTTAAAGTCAAAAAGTTATACATTTTATAATTTTATTAACACAAACCAACAAAAACCCATACATGCAAATATTTATTAAGTAAATTATTGAATTCTATGAAATTAGGTATTACTCATAAGTCATGAATCGGGAATTAAAGTAAAATAATGTTAAATACATTAGCAAAATAGCAAATCTAGATATAAGTATCTAAAATATTCTGATTTGTTCCACTTTTCATTATGATATCATTATGGAGAATATGATTTAATAAAAACAATGATGTCACATTAGAAAACTTAGGAAATTAAGAATACACTTAGATTTGTGATGAAAAAGCTAATTTGAAATTTGAAATCCTAGATATGTATAAATGAACAATGACTTTTAGATAAAGATATTTAGGTGCTGAAATAATTTGAATTGTTCCATTAAAGTAAAAATATATCATCAGATACAACAACGGCACAATATGAATAATATGGAGAATATTATTTAGTAAAAAAAATGTTGTCATGTTTGAAATCTTAGGAACCATGAGTTTTAGAGAAATTAAATGTTGCTTTTTCATAATAATTTACCATACATAGAATTGCAATGAAAAAGCTAATTTGAAATTTGAAATCCTAGATAGGTACAATAATGAATAATGACTTTTAGATAAATTGAAGAAAAATTTTATTGAGAATAATGACGACTATGAAATTTAAAAATGTCTTATTCAAAATGGTTCAACTTGTCTACATTTCAAGAATTTAAAAAATGTTTTAATTCTTAAAAAAGTAAACATTTTTCTTAAACTGTTTGAAGAAAATGGATCATATCCAATAAAACAGTTTTAATTTAAATCAATGGGCTAAATAAAAATTAAGTTAAGTCATGAGTCAGGAATTGAAGTATAATAATATTAAATACATTAGTATTATATAGATATTTAGGTGCTGAAATATACTGAATTGTGCCACTTAAATACTTAATATAACACTGTATATGGTATAATGTATTGATAATAGATAAGTAAATGTATTAACATTACCACTCAGAAAATAAAACTGGATTAAACATTCTATATTATGTTATTCTTAGATATCTATCTTGCGTACGTAAATTGTTATACTAACATAATTAAATACAACTTTGAAGGCATTTACAAATTGATAAATAATCAAACTATACATATCCTCAAATTTTAACTAATGATGGTGATGAATACAAATATAATTTTTCTATGATACAAACAAGTACCTTCTTAGAGTAAATAGAGTTCTTAGAGTCTTCTGATGTCAGTTTAAAATAAATGCAAACATTTCCAGACGATAACAACCAGTTGACGAAAATTCAAACGCACTAACTACAATGACTTAAAAATATCAACCAGATTGAAATAATGAAATACTTATAGATATTATGTATTTTAATTTATATTTATTTTAACTTTTAAGCATTTTCGTGGTTTTAACTGTCGTCTGTCATATAAAAATTATAAAGTAAAAAGTGACAAGCGTTATCAATTATCATAGAGGTAGCACACGTGCACACGATTTATAGACCTAACCTTGGAGCTTGTATAGATTAGTATATCAAAGATAGGTACTATCACTGAGTAGTACTATGACAATACTACATACCACGGACTAAGATATACAGGACTGGACACGAGATGAATATTGTGGTTACGAAATGTTATACAACAGGCGGAGTTCGGGGGGATATATTCCTTTTAGCATTACTAGCGCCGTCTTAGTGGATACTTATGGAACTAGAAATTTGTATGATGTGTTCTAGTTCCATAAGTATCCACTAGGACGGCGCTAGTAATGCTAAAAGGAAAATATCCCCCCGAACACTGCCTGTTGTAAAACATTTCGTAGTCAACCCCCCCACACCCTCCAACCTTGTCGTGTCCAGTCCTGTATATCTTAGTCCGTGCTACATACTATACCTAGGTATAAGGATGTATAAATGTTACATTGATAAACATCAAATAATTTTAAGGTTATAAAATATAATATCATATCATGTATATGTCTATATGATCCACAGATATAATTTTATATCTGTGATATGATATTATTATCTGAGTATCAAACGGTATACTGTAGTACCAGAAGTACTTTGAACTGACTACTGTATATTGCAGTAAATTGATAATTCGATACCCGGATTATTAAGGTCGTACAACGGAAGCACTTTTAGTATAAAAGTGAATAAGTATTAAATATAATTTTAACAAGATTTTAACTTTATATTTTACAAATTTGAATATTTTAATAAAATACATGTTATATGGCTTACTTGAACATTTATTGAATAAAAGCCTTTTCTATTAATGTACAATTGAGCGTAGTCACCTGCCACCTTTTTGATCCGTATATCGTATATGTGTACAATCTATCGCACCAATTATCGAAGGCAATAAGGCATATTAAATTTTCTACGAAAATCTGCCTTTTTAGAAGCTAACTCTTCATTGGTCAATGGAAACTTAATATAATTATTTTTTAATGATGCTAGTGCTCTACAAATTTGACTCGAACATCGACTAACTGTCGGTTGACTAACACCATGTAAGTCTCCATTGTCGTCCTGAACCTTAAATTATAATAATATAGGTACTTTAATTTGTTTTAAATTCATAAATGAACTATTACTATAAACATTAAAACATAATCAATAATTACTTGTCCTCTAGCTAAATAACGAAGTGCAATCAACAATTGTAAGCTCGGCGAAATTGGTTTTCCGCGATTGTTAACTGCTCGAGGTAAAAAGTCACGAATTTCGTTTACGATTTGTAAGCATTCTGCTTTTGAAAATCGATACTTTTTACGAAATTCATTATTAGTAAGTTCGATGTAAGGATTTTTACGAATCTTATATATTTTCCGCTGTCTAATAAAATGCACATTTCTTAAATTTCTTACGCGTCTAACATTTTGTACATTACCGATATCCATTTTTCGTAAGTATAAAACGAACAAGTTTTTAAAACACGAATGAATTAAATTAAATGATAATACATATTACATATTATTAAGATAACAGTGATTTTTATAATAAACCAACTTTAAACCTAGTATTTACCTAGTTTATAAATCAGAGGTTTATCGTTAAACTTAGTCTATGGTCTAAATAAAGTTTATCGTCTATGAATAACAAAAAAGATAAACTATTGTTAAACTACTAATAAACCAATGTTAAACCAGGTCCAATTTGACTATGAATAACACTGTTAATATCTAGCCATATAGGGTATAAACTACACTAAAAAATTTGTGAGTATGCTAATAAAATACAAGAGGTTTATAATGTATTTATGTATATAAAATATAAAGATTGATAACATTATATTGTTTTAAATACTTCACGCAAAACCTAAGGTGATACCCGGCTTATAGTATACCTATGCAAAAAGGCACTTATTAAACTTGGAGTAGTGAAACGAAGACGAACTTTGGACTGTATTCGGTCTCGCGTATTTTATACATGGCGCTTTTAGTATTAAACTTATAAATGCTTCTACGTCACCCAGTTAACAGATTGTCCGGGGCAATAAATATTTAATTTAAGTCTTAAAGTAAATGTATAATACTAAAATAGAAATAATATGAAAACAGACTTACGCGTAAACATCGACTCTTCCGGTGAAATTTAGCTAGAGTGCCGCCGTCGCCGAAAAAACGGCCATATTCATCCATCATCATCTTGCTCAGAACTGAAACTTGAAAGTATCGAAATATTTAATGAAAATAATCTGACCATAACGAAATGTGTGAATTCGTGCTAACAAACTGTCCGTATATATTGATCGTTTATTATTTTTTTGTTCACTGAAATTATTAGAATTGTTAATCGTCATTCGTCGCCGACGAATGTCGACAATAATTGACGATAGCCATAGATATTATTATAAAATATATTATTAATTACTATGATAAATCCATAGAACTTATATATTATGCTATACTCAGTACCTAAACGGTCTTTGGTAAATCGTACGTACTTTTACAGAAATTTTTGTGATCAGCAATGTACTTATTCTGGTTTTCTATTTTATTCATAGTTCGCATGCCAAATTTAACTATACGAAACTGGTCCACAAATGTATAGACATTCTATTAAATTACAATGTGAATTATTATAAGTCTCCTTTGTGGTACTTTCCAAAAACTCGACTACCGGGATTTAAATTTAAAAAAAATGTGATTTAGGTAACCTATTGGCTATTGATCTATTATAAAATAGAAACTGAACCAGTGGCGTCCGCAGGATTTTTCAATGGGGGGGGGCTTGAAAATTAGTTACAAATTTATTTTTATTTTGTCCAGTCTAATAATTTCATACGTTTATTTGAGGTATTTTAAAATGTTTGTGACTTTTCAACTTTTCTGGTAGAAAATATGCTCTTATCATAAGCTTCGATGCCCAGTGTATGTTTTTGGAAGCAAATTGAATCTAGTTGGTACTTTTAGGAGGTCGAAATTGAATCTGCTCAGTGCTTTTAAAAGTACCTAATTGGAGAAAAAAAATGAAAACTCATTTAAATTGTTTGGTAACAGTCGCTTGGTTACAGTGGCGTATTTATGGGGGGAATGGGGATAGATCCCCTCCCTTACCCATCTTTTTCCATGTATAAAGTAGGTACAAACTGCTGCAGTACTGTTGTTATTTATAATTTTGTTATCCTGTGGGCATGTGAGTGACATTACATAACATTTATTATTATTAGGGTGATGACACCAGTTAATGAACACTTAAGGTTGTACAATTTTCTCAAAAATGTCACTTCAAAAATATTTAACACATTAATATAATTTTTTTTTTAACTGTTTGTATTAATATCTACATTATATTATTTTTAAATATTTGAAAATGATTAAATTCAACACACCATTAATTATTTAAGTTGTTTTTGTCAATATCCCAATGTGTGAACATAATTTCTAGTAAATGAACATAACTATCAAATTTTAAAATAAAGTAAATTTATGTGCTTTTATAGTCTCCATAATTATACTATAGGTAAATTCACAGATTTAAACCATGAATTTTGAAATGGAATACTAACAGTATTTATAATGTATACCAATAAAATAAATTAGGTAGGAAGAAATAACATTTATCAACTTAATAAAAAAAAACAATTTTTAAATTTTTATTAGTTAGTCTTTAACTCTTTCAATACAGATAGGTAGGTATAAATATTAAATAAAAACAAACTTTCAAACTTCAACTAAATAACTAATTTCAAATAGAATATTAAAAACAAACTTATAATGCTTAATATATAAAAACAAATAATCAAACTTAAAATGTTAACTTAATAAAACATAAAAACAAACTTTTAAACTTCTAATGTTATACATTAAAACAATATAATTTTTGAATAAAATAATTAATAATTATATTTTATAATTATTGATTTCTGGAACAGCATATATTTTTCTAGCATTGACTAATTTAGGAGGCATTATGCTTTGCATAACATATTCTTTTTTATACCAACATATTATGTCTTCTTTTTCTGGCCATTTCCAATTTAAGCATTACGCGAACTTGATATTCATTAGCTTTTTTTCTTCATTATTTCCCCGGGAAAATATTCTTCTTCATATTCAATAATGACAAAACATCCAACCGTATAGCTACTAGTTTTGCTTACTTTAGAGGTTGAGGTATGAGTTTTTTAATGTTTTCAAGTTCTTCTACATTATCTTTTTTGGTGTTCTTCTTTTTCCTTTTTTCGTCAAGTGTAATTTCTTTTTCAATTGCTTTTCGCTTTCTTTCTTCTTTTCTAGAATCAATAGCTTCTTGTTTTTTCAATTTAACACATTCTTTTTCTTTTTGAATTTCTTGCCACTGCACTGATGTGATCGCATATGGTACTTTTCGTTCAGATGATTTAGTTGACCCCTGACTGCTTGGAGTTTTAGGCCATGGAAAATGTGTTGACCATATGTTATCAATTGAAGATTCAGTCAAATTACTAGTTTTGATTCCTGTTCTTATATTTTCTATAATATTAGAGTTATCTGCATTAATTGTATTTTCACACTTTCCAGCCTTGTTTTCACTGTTCATAGTTAGGTTAATTTATTTGATGGAGTACCTTTAGGGATATTAAAACTAGCACTAGCTTTACATAGAGTCATTTCATTTTGCTGAACTGCTTCTATTGCCTTTTTCAAGTCCTCTTCACTGTACCTGAATCGTCTTTTTATCTCTTCCATTATATATAGGTACAGGTATTTTATTCTAAATTAAAAAAAGTTATAACAATATTTATTTAAATTGTACTTTTTTGATTGGTAATGTTCATTCACTAGAATTTACATTGAAACACCAATAAATGAACAAACAATAAAAACCTGTTCATTTATTGGAAGAATTCATTTAAAACAACATTGTTATATAGTAAACATTTTTGTTAAAGCATTATGTATTTAATTTTGTTAATTTTAGCCAAAAAAAATTATTTTTACTTTTCCAGTGAATGAACACTGTGTTCATTTAATAGATTTATAGTACTTTCCTAATCCAGTACATGAACACAGGGGCGTCATTTCAGTTTTTTTTCCGGGTGTGCAAGATTTTGGGCAGGCCAATTTTAACATTTAACCAGGCCAACTTTAACATTAATATCTAAACAATAACCATGCCGTTTAAAGTATTTAGTATTTATTTTATCAGCTATGCTATGCTTACTCCACTATAGTTGATACCAGCAGGCTGGCACGAACTGTCTTACATAATAAAACCACAGAATAAGACTCGCTTCACACGATTGTCAAATAGGGATACATTTGATAATAAAGCTGATAAAAAAAAAATTTAATTACATGCATGAATCAGTGGCCCCAAAATATATATTTACTTTGCGTATGGTAAGGTAATTATAATAAATAGGTGGGTGTCAACATTTTATGTGGAGGTGTCTAATGCCATAGTTAAAATGTTGGACTTCAGCGCCACTTTGGGCCAAGAATTTTTTATTAATTTTTAATAGTAATCATATCGGCGCATAGGAGCATTAATGGAGGGCCAATTATTTATTCTATTATGTCAGTGGTGCCGTCGCACACCCTGCCCACCCCAAATGACGCCCCTGCATGAACATCAAGATATCAGAGTTAAATAAAAAATTTAGATAATTAAAAATGAAAAATTCGTGTTCCTGAACATTTATACATCAATATTAGTATACACTTACCTTTAAAAATCTAATGGTTGGATCAAAAAAACTACGAATGGATCTTCGCAGGAAAAAATTTTTTGTGTCCGTATATAATATTGCCTACATTTAGCCCCTTTTTTGCAGTTATCAAAATGTGACAACATTGATAAACCGATAACATAATTTTCATTATAAATTATAATATTATATTTTATTATATTAATTATAAATAAAATAGTTAAATACATTAATAGTTAATAAGTTATTAAAAAACACAATATCGTAATTTAAAATTTAAAAATACACAATTCATTGAGAATACAGTATATGTACAACATATTTAGGTGGAACATTATTTTAAATTTTCAATCTTTAGCTATAAAAGTTAAATTATATAATAAAATTGTGCAATTGTGTAACAAGGGCGCACCCAAGGGGGTGGCTAACGAGCTTTAGCACCCCCCAAATGGCTAAACATTTTGATAATTTTATTAGGTTTATTGACAAATTTACATTTTACTTTAAATTGTTATAAAAAAAATTATCAACTATCGAAATTGAAACATTAGGTGTAACATAATATTATATTATATCATTGATTTTATAATTTTATTAAATTTATTCCTGTCATTCCGGGCCCCGGGAGAGACCTCTGTTGTCTATTATTATAGACTACGGCAGGGGCGGAGTGGCCGGTCTGGAAATGGGAATTTTCCAGATGGCCTGGTGGCCTGGCCATTTTGTTAGATTTTTTTTTAATTTAATTTAATTTACAAAATATTAGTTAATGCTAAATGCGTCGTAAATTTGTTTCTATTAAATTATTGTACTGCAAATATTATTAATGCAATAATAGTACTTTGTGATAGCCTCGTACAACCGTATACTCTTATGAGAAAGTTTTGGATATAAAATTACAAAATATTTGGTACATAAATATAGACATCAAATAAAATCAAAGCAATATACCTAATATTGACATAGGTCGGTTATTTTTATAATAAAACACCCATTTTAAACATTGAAGTATTAATTAAAAAACAGGCTGAGAAATTCAATGACCAATGATTATCTTGAGTCTTTTATGATAATGGCGAGAAATTTGGTGGGTGGCCTGGATAAATTTTAAACTCCCGGCCTGGATTTGGTTCCCACTCCGCCCCTGGACTGTCGCCCCTGCGACACTTAAAACCGGGACAAAAATAAAAATAATTTGTTAGTAAAAGATTGTAAAAATGCTTAAAGATTTTTGTACATATTTCAAAAAAAATACTACCTATTATTTATTAATATTAAAATTATGTGAATTTAGCCCTCCCCAAAAAAAATCCTGGGTGCGCCCCTGTTGTGTAATGATATTATTATTATTACAGTACACAAAAAAACATATTTTAAAACATCGCAATAAAATTATTGAATTACTTACAAACGAATCAAAACCTATGCAAACAGAAGATATAAATACAATCAACATAAAAAGAATATTGAAAAACAACCACGTTTCTTTACTAAAAATAAAAAAAATAAACTTGAATTTCATCAATTGTCGTCGAGTGAAGGTAATATAATAAGAAAATCCTTACTGAATAATACAAGTGTTTTAAATGTTCATTCATATGACGATCATTCTTATAGTGCTAAAAGAAAATGAATTTCTTAATATATTGTTGAATTGTATCTTTTAAATGACGATCGTAAGTGAATAATGAATATTGTGTTTTTTTTGAATTGTGTATTATTAAATTTATTAACTATTAATATATTTATTTATTTTAATTATAATTTATAATGTAAAAATATTATGTTAGTTGGATAGTTATGTTATTATAATAACATTATTTTTATAACAATATTTGTGTACTGTAATAATAATAATATCATTTCACAATTGCTATCTGGGTATTAGTTCGAATTTTGAAAATATTTGTCAAATTTAAAATTGTTAAAAGGGGCTAAATGTAGGCAATATTATATACGGACACAAAAAATTTTTTCCTGCGAAGATCCATTCGTAAAAAAGTTAGTATGCGATCAGGAGCATCAAAAATGTTTGCCACCTTACAGAAAAATATCTGGCTACATGCCTGCAACTTATGGGCACTCTTACTTTCCCTTATTTTTTAATGTTATTAAGAAATCTAACATTTCCTGTTTGTGCTGCTTTGAGACTTGTTTTTAGTATATATTTTAAATAATAACTGTTCGAAACATATCACCTGTTTCGAGGAAATATCTAGCCTGAAATGGAAAAAAAATATGGAATAAATGATAAAGTAACGAAATTCTTAAATTAAATAATATTATAATAAATTGTCCGCTATTTGAATAATACGGAGACGATGCACAGCGAAAAATGTTCATCTAAATCTACAACTAAATTATCATCTATTTTCTTTGTCTAGCACTTCACTGCAAAGTTAGAAAAGTGTGAAATTTTTTCCTAGAAACCCACATTATCTCTAAATCCAAATTATTTTAAACTAAGATCACTTTTATATATGTAATAAATCTCTGCAATTATTTATTGCAACTATTAGTACCACACGATTCATGATGACAAAGATGTGCATAAATTTCCACACCACCATTTGCTTGTTAAACGTAAGACATTACATCGTCCATGTTGTTTAAACTCAAGAGGTATTATGCGTGGCGCGTTTTTTTTATAGTGGTGTCCCCGGTAGGCATAGTCCACGTTTTAAGAAAGTCTTTTACAGTAAGTTTTATGGGTGACATTAATGATTTTATAATAAATAGGTTGTCTGTGAAATATTAAACACCTAATAGGAATATCTATAAATTGATATATTTTAATGTAACTATGTATTTAAGTATTTAACTACTAACATGGTTAACTATATTTTTAAATTAAAATAAATAAATAATTGATTAATGACTAAATATTTTTAATAATTTGAGTAATTTTACTAATTATCTTTTCCATTTAATATATAGTACAACATGAAGTGATTGAAGTTGAAGCGACTGATGGTATACTGTTTAAAAAAATATCATAAAAGGTCATGTTCAATTATAGAAAAACAATTTTTTTTTTTACAGACAATGTTCAGTTTGGCCAGTAGGTGAACGACCACATACATATAGTTTAATACCAGGTGTTCATCAACATGAACATATTATTAAAGATAATCTAGGGTTTCTTTACTTTAAAAGTAAAAGATTAGAAGACAAAGTGTAAGTCATAAAATATTTTAATAAGACTATTTTGCATTATCATTTGAAATTCAGATTTAAATTAATAAATTATTTCTTTTAATTTAGGTACTTAAAATGTAAAGAGAGATGCCCAGCCACTGGTTCAATTTCTGCTGATGTAAATAGTAAATGTTTTCAACTGCGGAGGTTACATAACCATGACGTGCGACCATCAGATAGAGAAATGAGAGAACTCCGCAGTTCAATTGGAAATCGTTGTGTTCAACAAATTGCTCGGCCATACTCAGCACGATCTTTATATGTAGAAGCAATTGTTAGGTAAATTTAAAAATAAATTAACTTTAAAATAACCATCACATACCTATATAAAATAACTGTTTAATACAACAGCCATCCTGAAGGAGCTGAAAATTATACATTTTCCCAAGCTGCTAAGGGATGCGGTAAATAAGGAAAACAGTGTTTCCCCCAACACCAAGGAACCTGCAACATTTTAATTATTTATTACAAATGGATAATAATAAACATTTTACTATGTCGTTTCAAAAACAGCCAAGTTTGTATGTATTTTAACAACAATAATACAATATAACAATTATACACTTCAACAATGATGTAGGAAATGGATACCTGATTAGTACTTATTATACAAGTTAGATTTTGGTAACATAAGTGTACATACTTGTTTTAATACAAAATAATAATTTAATCATAGTCTCAATTTCCTATTTCGTTACAACATACTGTAGATACCTCTTTAATTTTTTGTGTTACCTACCCCAGATTTTATCAAGGCCCACTCATTGTTGATGGTTCGTTTGTTGGTGTACTATTTTGTAATAAACATCATATTGAGTCAATTGAAAGCGAATTACATAATGTAAGTCATCTAGTCTGGACTGTCTGGTTGAAGAAATAATAGAAGACTTTCTAAAAAATTAATTTTTAGGTTACAATATCTGGGTGCGACGGAACATTCAAAACGGTTCCCAAAACGTTGGATAACGACTGTTATCAATTATTCACCTTCCAAGTGATACACAGAAATGTTGTAAGTAATAAATTGTACATCACACAATAAATCATCTTGTTTTGAACATTTTAGTATCTACTTAAAATATTAATATTAATAACATTTTAACTAACAACTATTTATGTTTTTAGAGTTTTCCAATGGTATATGCAATACTTACAGGTAAAACTGAAGAAATATATGTAGGGTTATTTAAATTTGTCCGTAACGTTTTACCACTACAATATGACAAATTGACCATCATAACTGATTTCGAAGTTGGACTAATTAATGCAATACGATTAGTATTTCCAGAAAGTAGCCATCAAGGATGCTATTTCCATTATTGTCAAGTATAAATTAATATATTAAGTATATAATATATTTATTAACAAATTAATAAAAATGTATTTTCAATGTTTTGTCTCAAGTCAGTTTTACGGCACCTGAGAAATAAAGAATTAGGCATATACAATTTGGTAAAAGCCAATCCTATTGCTGCCAGAATTTTTAGAGTGGTATTAACCACATTTTAATTATTCTATGAACATATTAAAATACAGTAGCTTAACCATACATTTTCCAGGTACTTGCTCTGCCGTATTTACCACCTAATTCAAATGAAAATAGGATTCCCAGCATGTTAGATGGTTTCAATTCTATTATCCTGTATATTGTACAACATACTGAAATAGCCGAATATTTCCATTGTTTCATGTACCAGTATGTATTTGGATATTGGTTTGTAAGAATGCGACCAGAAGCCTTCACTGTATTTGACAAGGATATCAGGACAAATAATTATCTGGAGAGCTATCACGCAGCTCTTTTACGGTTCATTAAACCTCACCTTAAAATATGGGAATTCATGGGTATAATTTAATGTAAAAAAAAACGTTTGTGTTGGTTTATTTGTGTAAGTTTTAGGCCCGATGCACACGTGCGTTTTTCACCGCTGCGGTGCCGCTGCGGCGCCGCAGTTGTTGAATACACACCATTGCGTTTTTGTTGCGGTAACCGCACGTCATCCAGTCGCCCGAGACGGCCTTCAGCATGGAACATCACTTTAGTTAGTTTTTAGTTGCCATTCAGTTACCAACTATGGAGGTTTATTACAAAAAAAAGGCAATTTTAGCGTACTTGGTGCACAAAAAATATGTACGTACGTATGATAGACGTTACTGGGTGCACCCATTTACAGATTCAAGATTATTAAGAGGTGAATTTTATACTACATTCAGTGATATAAGAGAAAATCCAGAAAAGTTTTTTACTTATTTTCGAATGAGTGTTCGCTCGTTTGACGAACTAGCAACAAAAGTATCTCCAAAGCTTATCTCTCAAGACACGTGTATGAGACTCTCTATACCACCACTAGAAATGATTGCAGTAACTTTGAGGTAAGTTAATTCTATTGATATTATTTATTTGCGTAAGTAAGTACTAAATGTATATATAATATAATATAATATATAAAAGGTATAAACGTGAAAAACATATTTATTTACTTTTTAAATATATGGGGTTTAACATTACAAAATATAGGTACACATAGGAAATGTATAAGTAATGTACCAAATAAAATAATATTACTTTGTTAAATATTTTTAATTAATGTCAAGACTATCTTCTTCACTAACACTGTAATTTTTTCCAATTGATGTACATGGAGATGTAGGATTGGAATCCATCCCATAGTTATTTGATTGATCAAGTGGAGCAGAATATGGGCCAGGTTGAGTATATCTTGGCGGGCTTTGTTGCATGTTATTTGATTGAGGAAGTGGAGCAGAATATGGACCAGGTCGGGTATATCTTGGGGGGCGTTGTTGCATGTAATTGGGAGTTTGATGTTGGTATGATGCAATTTGAGGAGAGTAGTTTGATAACTGTGATGTTTGATTAGCATATAAGTAATCCTGATTAATTGGTGGATAACCATAGTTTTGTGGCGGTAAAGTTGCAGCCCTCATCCGTTTTATAATATTTAGTACTTCACAGCGGAATTCTATTTTCTGGTCTTCTGTTAAATTTGCAATGGATGGCAATATGCTGTCGAAAAAAGACCTGTCTGGATTTGGTTCTGGAGCTGGTGTTGTTATAATTTGACTCGGAATAGGAGTGTTTAAATAATCGATTAAAGATGACTCTAAGTCGTGTTTGCGTTTTTTTGATGAACTGCTTTGTGTGTATGAGGGAGGTGTTTCAGCTTCTTCGTTAGATTGGTTTGCTAATAATTCTGTATCCTCCTGTTCGTCGTTCCCATCAAAACTACCCTGTGTATTGGTTGTGGCCCCGGCTGTTAGTAAAAAAGATAGCTGACGATCATAAATGTAACGTCTCGATAAGTTGGCACCCTGTCCTGACGTCGTTTTGTTTTTTTTTTTACTTTTAGTATAATTGTCTTTTATGTTTCTCCACTTTTTGATAAGTTTTTCACCTAAGAAAAAATAAATTTATATAATTCGTGGGAGTATACAAGTGCAAGTTGAAAAAGATGACGGTTTGTCAGTGTGGGTATTTTATATTATATTATTTATATTTTTATTACTTAGTTATTAATACGGTGGCCGGTATAAGTTGAATTAATATTGTAAAATTACAAAAAAAATATTTAAAATACTTATTCTTGGTTTTTTAATATAATTAGACAAACTTATGAAGGATTTTATGAAGAAAATTATCATTTTTTGATGAATTTTATTAAAATCAATTTTGTCGAAAATTGGGTTTGCCTAAAAATTGCCGTTTTTTCCTTAATTTTTTATTTGTTTTTTCACGAAGCTTTTGAAAACTACTTTAATTTTTACTTTTGAATCCCTCCCCCCCAAAGTAACAACTAGATTCACTTTCCTATCAGAAAAGGTACTATTGAAGAAAATCGAAGCATTTTTACTGTCCTAAAAGGTGATGACAGACACAAAAATAAAAAAATAAAAAAACACACATCATTGTAGAATCAATACATTCTTTCGCTTCGCTCAGAATCTAAAAATATATGAGTATAATTATATGAGTCGTAATTTCATTACAGGTACTTGGGAAGTGGTTGTGATCAGATAGATCTACATTTAACTTATCGGATAGGACACTCAACTATTGGAAAAATTTTGAGAAGAGTTTGCGGTGTTATATGGGAAGTACTACGATCTGAAACATTTCCTGAGCTGAAGGAAGAACAATGGAGAGATATAGCAGATGGATTTCAAAACTACAGTCAGTTTCCCAATTGCTTAGGGGCAATCGATGGCAAACACGTTAGAATTCGTAAACCGAAGATGAGTGGGTCACTTTTTTATAATTATAAAAATTATTTTTCAATTGTTTTGCTCGGCATCGTAGATGTAAACTACAAGTTTATTTATATTGACGTTGGCGCTTTCGGTAAAGAATCTGATAGTACGATTTTTGAAAAGACAAATTTTTATAAGGCACTTGAAAATAATACACTGAACATTCCAAAAAGCCGACCCCTTCCAGGTACTAATATAAATATGCCTTACACATTTATTGGTGATGAAGCTTTTTCCCTTTCGTCGAACATCATGAGACCTTACAGTGGAAAAGTATTGTCTCATAAGAAAAGGGTTTTTAATTATAGACTTTCCAGAGCTAGAAGGCATGTTGAAAGTGGGTTTGGTATAATGTCAAATAAATGGAAAATATTTCATAAGCCCATAAATGCTAATTTGGATTTAGCCATTCAAGTGGTAAAAACATGTTGTTCACTTCATAACTATGTTAGAGTTAGAGATGGAATCAACATACAAGATGTCATGAGTGTTACAGGATTTGTTGACGCAGAACAAGATGGAGGAACAACAAGTACAACTAACCAGTATATTCAAACGAGAAATAAGTTGGCTGATTATTTTGTTTCGGATGTTGGCAGTGTTCATTGGCAAAATAATTACATTTAAGAACTTTTTTTTAATGTTATTTAAATTAAAAATTATAATTTATACTATATTCAAATTTGGTTAAATCAGTAAATTTAGGTATTGTCGTAATATTTTAGGGATAATATTTCATTTTACATGTACAATTGTTTTTATAAAATATTTGTTACTTTTTTTAATATAATAAAATATAATGGGTAAGAGAAAAATACAAAAAAATTATAAATTATAATATAATAGTAAGTTGCTAATTGTATAGTTCACCTAAGGATTTACTTAATTTTTCAATAAACATATCTTTATTAATAATATTTAAAAACATAAAAGTTTCGACAGTTTTTCATAGTTATCAAATAGCTATCAAGTATCATAGTATTTAGCAGTGGCGGCTCGTACTATGGAGCACAGGAGCATATGCACCACCTATATTTTTTAAGAATATTAAATTGCTCTTAAGCATTAATTGTAATATATAATATTTATGAAAGGGATTAAACTATTCTGTTGACTAATTAGCTATTACAAATATATTTTATAAATGTGCACCACTAACTATTTTACCCACGAGCCGCCACTGATATTTAGAATACTTTTTAAATTTGTAACTACAAAATAATTTGTGCATTTTCAAGATTTTGACGAATTTTAATAATATTGAAAATACTTACATATATCATTTCTTTCTTTGTCGTCCTTTTCATCAAACGATGGGAAAAAATTCTGGCAGATGCTTATCCAAGCACTTCTTTTTTTGGTCCTATAGTGATAATTTTCATCAGCGATGTTCCAAATTTCTGTATGACTTTTGACTTCACCGATCAACAACTCAATGTCAACATCGTCGATTTCGGACATCTTGCGTGGAAAAATCGGACGTGTGCATGAGTCGATATACAACAATGTACTACTGAACCGGATTTGCGTGCGCGGTGCCGTTGCGGCGACGTTGTTATCTGCGGCAGACACCGAACGCAGCGGTGACGCAGCGGCGCCGCAAGACATGTGCACTGCTCGATTTGATCACATATAAAGTTCGCCGTATTAGCGGCGCCGCAGCGGCACCGCAGCGGCGAAAAACGCACGTGTGCATCGGGCCTTAGTGAGGTTATAGATACATGTAATAATATGTTATGAATATTATAGGAATATTGAAATATAGGTATTACACTATTACCTTTAATAGTATGTGTGTATAATTATGTATTAATTACAATGTTGGAAAGCATTTTTTTTAGTGGCTTCAAGATCTTTGATGGAATGTGCAATACTACTGTAGTTGTTTTTCTCTATGTTGTTGTTACTTGTTCATCTAAAAAAATAAATGTATAGGTTGAGTATCTATGTCGGAGTGTTATATATGTAATTTTCACACATATATAATAATATAATATATATATATATATATTAGTTAAATATCTGTGGTAGGTAATTGTATAAGTAAAAAACAAATAATTAAACTTACAATTCATTATTTTTGAATATTTAAGGTCAGATACGATTCCTAGAAAACCAACATAACTTGGAATTCAAACAAGTCTCTCAAAACTTGAATGTAAATAACATAGAGTCAACATATTTTTTAGGAACAGTTAAAATAATTGTTTTTTTTTTCAGATCCGTTCTGGTAATTCGTCAAGAGCAAGAATACTTCTGAAATTAGACGGTTTATGCAAGACATGATAGAGGATGATGCTCCTGATCGCATATATAGATTTGAAATTTTCATCCAAGATTCCCCCAAAGTTTTTTTACATTTAACAAAAAAAAGTTTATCTAAAAGTCAAATACATTTTTTAAGAGCGTTTAAAGTTAGTCATTGGATATATTCACCCGTAAATTATTAACAAATTTTCAAAAATGATTTTTATATTTTGTTATTCAAAAACTATTGACCGTAGGTAAAAAAAAATTTCATTAAAAAATGTTTATTTTATCATTTCCCATACAAGAAAATTTTTTTGAAATAATTTGACTTGTTTTGAGTTATTTATACATTTTAAATTTTAAATTATCTTAATTTTTTATTCCATAATTAATGTCTATAAAATTGTATTCATTGGGTCGAAAAGCTTGAAAAATTATTATAAGGTTCATCATAAGTTTACTTGAGAAATAATAAAGTTCCATAGGCACGATTTATTTATAAGCATTTAAAGTTAACATTTTGACTAAATTTATAAAACTGAAAATTTACAAATTATTTAGTAGTTAAAAATATATAAAAATGTTCAACTTTTATAGTTGAGGATTAAAATTTCAAAACAAAGTTTCAGTTAGTAGTTAGTTCTGTCACCAAAAAATCTAAAAATTATATAAACACAGTATTTTTAAATATTTATTTTAAGTTCAAATTTGGACGAAATTAAAAGTTAATTAACCAAGAAGAAAGATTTTAGTTATTTTCTTGTACCTAATTATAAAATATTATTTATGGGTACATGAAACTTCTCAAGTATATTATAATACACACATATGATAATAAACAAATAATAATAATTCAACATAACCAACTACCGTTTTAATAATAACAATATAAATATAAAATATCATAGGCTGGCAAACGTCTCCCCACCTATGAAGAAACCTATGAACATTTAATACAAGCAGGTTCCTGACAAGTAGTTAATACTAGTTATAATAGCAGTTCATAAATTATAAAGACCTAAAACACGATTTTTTTGATATAACCAATCACTAGGTATTAGACATTCTTTCTGCAAGGTAATAGATAAAAACAATTCTGGTTATACTGTTGTAACCTATACTGCAATAACGTACCTAATAGGCTTAAGTGTAATAGGTATTATCATAAAATATGTATAATCTTTTAATATATTTTTTTTTTTTTTTTATTGATCTTAAGCTTCGGCAACTATGGCCATTAGCTGTAGTGGTTTATTTGTGTGTTGTTATGTCGGTAGGGGGAGGAACACGTGTGTGTTGGGTTTGGCAGAATTTTGAATGGGGCACCCGTAGGTTTCTGCCATGCCCCGGAGTGGGGGATGGCGGCACTTGTTCTCCGGACACCGTGACTTGCCCGGAGAAAAATACCGCCCAGTGGTACTAATCTTTAATCTATGGTCGAGAGGATCGAACCCGCGACCGCCAGCGCCGCAGACGACGTGTCCCACCGCTCGGCCACCTCGTCCCCCTTTAATATATTATAATATGATATTGTGACCCATCGAAACAATTTCGCGACGCTATTAGTTGAAAAACATTGGTGTTCACTTTATTACACTACATACACTATTATACGAATGAATCATTTATGGATTAAAGTAATAAATTATTTGATTAGAAAATCCGCTAATATGACGTAATAATATATCTATATTCGATATTATTATAATGGCTAGTAGGTACTCAACAGACATTTAATAGTAATTATCGACGGTTGATTTTACTCTAAAACTTAGACGTACGCGTATACACCGCTATAGGCTAGATAACCTAGCTAAAATTGTTTGTAAATTATTGTAATTTGTAGTTCTACTTAGGCGAGTCGTCAATGTCCAATAAAAATGATAATAACATGGATAATACTCCCAAAACCTACGGCCCAAAGGCTACGGTGGCACAAGTTGGTATCACATTATAATATAATATGTATACAAACCTTTTTTAAAATATAAAACGAACTAAAACAACTGCAATTAAATAACGCAGATTTTCGCTACAACAGCGCAGAGCATTCTATTAATTGGATTGGGCATGGAAATAGGAATGCCCACAATTAGGACCTGAACAAAAAAAATTTTCTTTGTTTTTCGTATTCTACATACCAATTAAAAACGAAAATATATTTGTAAATTTTTCGTTTTATTTCGATTTTTAGGACTAATAGCTCTCCAAACATACATTTCTCTGTTTGAGAAGGCGTGGTCTATTCAGTTGGTGTGTGACGTCACGATGCCGTACGCCCGTGCGTCTAATTATATGTCAATGCGCGTGTATAATATTATGACTGAACTAAAATAACTTTGATTACGTAAAATCTAATAATTCGACACAAATTCTATTGACAGTATCGTCAGTATCACTTTCAGCAGAAAATAAATTGTAAATACTAATGTGAATGTGTATAGTCTTATATGTACCTATATATTATAGTAATTTTTTTTATAAATGAATAACGATGGCAGTAAGTGTCAGTAAGGACTATGTCAAAGGTACATCTATAAACTTACCAAAACTTGACATTTTTTCTGTAACACAATACATAAAAAATAATGATTGCTTCAATGATCCTGAAGTTAGGGGATCAAAAGCTCAAAGGTGTGTACCTATTATTATTTATTATCACTGCTAGTTTTTGTTTCCTAATACAAATAATATTTATAATATTTAAATAATTAAATTACCTGAATTTAAATATTTAAGAATACTAATTACTAATATGTAGTTAAAAACTCGATTATTTTTAATAAAATATATAGATGAGCTGATTATTTTTTATATATTTTCATTAGATCATCGAGAGAAAATTATGGAGATTCAGCTATTGGATATGTTCAAATAAAAAGGGAAGGATCTATATGTAATATTAAGGCTCAAATTTGTCCTGAACATAGAGTTAGAAATAAAAATTACCATGTTTCTTTAACAATAAATGAAGAAAAAGAAGAAATAGTTGATTTACATTGTGATGACTGTGCAGCATCTTTAGGTTGGTGACTGCATAATAATATATATATATATTTATATAGAACCCATATCTTTATGAGAATTTTAATATGTTACATTATATAAATCTTTTGTGATATTAAGTGTACCTATAGAAAATAATTTATAATTATTGATAAGGTAGGTATTTATATTTAATTATAACTAGTCCTTAAATGTTGTAAACAAAGATTTTATTATTATTTACAGGTGGATGTAAACACAGTTTAGCTTTTCTCATGTATGTTCATAGAAAATCTGAAGAAAAGTCTCCCACAGAAGTTGAGTGCTATTGGAAAAGACCCAAACTTTCTGGGGTTGGCACAACATTAAAATATATAACAGCTAAATCTATGTCCAAAAAATCCATAGTAAATATTCAAAGTGAAATATCTAACAAGAATTTTTTTAATGAAGCTATGAAATTAGGAGAAACCCACCAAATAAATTGCCAAGTTGGTGCTCATAATTATAAATTAGAGGAATCTTTTTTCAAAATGTTGTCAATCCATACAGCTATATTAGAATTCTCCAAACAATATAATAGTAGTAAGTTAATAATACAAAAATACCACAATATAAATATAGCCTATAGGTATGAAAGTTTTAATTATTTTAAGTATTACGGAAGGCCAAGTTATTTTGTATAAGAAAAAAAGTTTTTTTTTTGTATTTAATGTTTTTTACACACATTATTTTATAATACAGATGGTACAGCGGATGACTTTTTACATTTCTTAAAAGAAAGAACACCCATATCAGTATTCAGTGGTGTAGAGGAAAAAACTACTAACCAATCTAATAATGTTTTGTGGTTCGAACTTAGATATGGAAGAATAACTGCATCTAAAATATATGAGTTATCTAGGTGTAAAAAAGGTGATGGGGTTCTGGTCAAACAAATACTTGGATGTAGAAAAATTAAATTGACATCAGCTATGGAACGTGGTAAACTATTGGAAAAAGATGTAAGTAGGACAAAAAATACACCACAAAACTATTTTAATATTTATTTTTTTACTATTTTATTAATTGTCTATGTATATTTATTTATTAAGTTGATTTAATGTAAACAGATGATCCTAACATATGTTTTTTATAAATAACTTAATAGGTACTTCAAGAAGTGAGAAAAATAGTAAAAAGAACCATCCGTGAGACTGGTTTGGCCATTTCTTTTGATTTTCCTATTATAGGAGCATCAGCAGATGGACTTGCTTCAGACTTTGTTTTGGAAATCAAGTGTCCACAGAAGCATACTGCTATGAATAATTATATAAAAAATGGTATCGTACAGTCAAAAGTTCTGGCTCAGCTTCAACTGCAAATGCATGTACTAAAGAAACCAAGAGGGCTTCTGGCAATAGCTGATCCTGACTTTACACAAAACAAGAAAGTACACATTACATGGATTGATTATAATAAAAATATGTGTGATGACTTAATTAAAAAAAGTTGGACATTTTGGAAAACTTTTATATTTCCAATTTTAATAAATACATAAACATTAATGTTAATATTATCTATATATATTAGGTACTTACAATATATGACTATATTGACATTTTATACTATAATAATACATAATAAATTGAATTTTAAAGTTGTTGATTTTGTTAAGTCCTTTACAGTATATTAAAATTAACAGTTGGTTTATTCATTATTGAGTAATAATAGGTTTTTGTAAATTAATTAAAGCACATGCAATAGTTATAATATCATCTGCATTTGAAACTAAACTTAAATGCATCAAGGCATGTGGTTTTAAGGTTTTAAACTCTCTTAATCTGCCTATTACTCGTTCAATGTGTATTCTCAAACTAGCTATACGTTTAGTTTCAAGCACTTCTTCTTTAGTAGACTTTTTATTTGAAAAAACACTTGGTGGTCTAACTAGTTTACACACTCGTTTTTCCAACATAAAGTCTATACTTTTGAACCCTCTATCAGCCATGACTGTACAGTTCTCAGGAAGACATTCTAAATAACCAGATTTTTCAACTAATAGAACATCACTAGATCTACCACCATAGCCCTCAGAAATAAAATTAATAAACCCATCTGGGGTAGATGATATTAAATATTTAAGTGTGTTGCATTTTTTATAATCAGACCATGTCAATGATTGTTCTATAGGATTGGATGGCTTAGGAATTTCTATTTCTAAGCAATCAATAATTGATTGCACATCTGAATACCTATAACGAAAAGGAATCGGTAATAGATTCTGAATACTATTTTTATTTGGCCAATATATAAATTCTTTAAAATATCCACTGATTAATTTAATAGTTTTATTAAAAATTCTACAACAAAAACTTTCAGACATACCAAAAAAATCACTTAATCTAGAAAATGAATCATTTAAACGAATTTTCATTAGTGTTAATAATATATCTCTCTCTGAAACTTTACTCTTTATACTTAACAATTCTATAAATCCTCGATTATACCAATCAGGATTTAAACCTATATAAGCTTTGGGCTTATTTTTTATATAGAAACAAGTCATTTCATAGCTCATATCTTTGAATTTTTTTTGTTCGTTATTTGTATGTGAAATACTAGAAAAAGAATTAATAGAAATATCCATAGAAGTATCTAGCTCACTCTCAGAATTTGAACTACTAGTTGAACCATACATTGAGGTACATTCATGTGTTTTACTATTAGATTTATTTACATTTAAAGGCAACTTATCAATTATAGTATCTTCAGTTTGAAACTCCACACTGATATCACACTGTGTTCCCTTGCTTCTAGTTGATTTAGGAACCGTTTTACTGTTTAAATTTACTTGTACACCAATTTCTTTTGTTTGTTTATCAGACTGTTGGAAATCTTCAATTATTATTTCAGCATCAGGTATAACTGTATCAATATGTTCTAAACATTTTAATTATGTATCATTAAAAATAAAAAAATACATAACATATTATTAACTTGAAAAATGTATAGGTACCTTCTGTCATACAAGATTGATTTTGTATAGCGGTATCAATGATATTTTTTCGGATTCTTTTACTATGCAATGGTCGAGGGTTTGATGTTGATGCTTGCTTACGATCAACCTGACAATCAAAAATATGTGGTACAATATTTTTCTTCAGTTTAAGTCTTGATGCTCCCATAAGCTTAAATTGAATATAATTATCTAAATCATCTTCTAACTGAAAAAAAATTATTCTATTTAAGATTCTGGTTTTAAAAGACAAATATTTTAATTCTAATTAATTCTCTCTATAAAAATTACTTACAACAAAATGATCTTCACAACAATCATGATGTGTTTTAGATTTTGCGGTATCATTACGTCTTGCTGCTTTAAACCACAATAATCTCCGTTTAGCATCATAAGGAACGCTCAAAAATCGTTTATTAGGGCATTTTGTCGAAGTGTTTGTACACTTCGGTACAAAACAATATTTGTATTTTGAGTCCCTTGGCATATTTATTAATTAAAATGTGCGAAATAATATGTTGATCAAAGATACGAACGCGAAGTTCAAATAATGAAAACTTAAAAATAAAGTGATAATTCGATAATATTGTATTATTATTATTGGTAATACTAATAAATATGTACCTACCTAATAATATTATAAACATTTATACTACTCGTGTATTAATACCCATGTAGTAATACAAATTATAATATTAATAAATTATAATGTCGTACATACGCATGTAACATAGCGAGGTAACTAAGTAAGAAGTGGCGATAACGCTATAAAAATAGTAATATTTTAGTATGCCGACGCGTGACGGCCAGAACGGGAGTACGGCATTATGACGTCATGCTTAAAGCGCGGGAAAATATGAATATTTGAAAATCTAAACCACGCCCACTTACAAAGTACTTAAAAACTCGTGTTGTGTTGGAGAAAAAAAATTTGTTTTTTCATTTACATTAATAGTATACTATAGTAACCACAGTGTATACATTTTTATCCAATATTTTCATATTGGTTCAGGTCCTAATTGTTATTCAACATTTATATCGAAATTCGGACAGTGAATTCTCATTAACATTAAATGAAGTGTCGTGGTATGGTTAGTATAAAATATAAATAATAGATATACAGTTTAGGGTAAGTATAACATTTGTAAGTAATGGGAATACTCTAGACGTTGAAAAAAACGAATATTAGACTAACCTAACTCAAAATAATTGATTTATTCTATAATATTCTCTATCGAATCTTACCTGTTTTCTAATAACTCACATCACATCACAATATGTGTTATCAATAATAGTTGTTGTGGGTACTAACCGAGCGACTAGACTCGCTAAAAACAAGTACAGCCACATTGTGGATTCGATTTTATTTTTATCATTGTTCTTGTAACATTAAACAATTATGGATAAGAAAAATAATATTATGATGGATTTTACATAAAGTAGGTAGGTACAATTTATTATTATTTACAATGATGAAAATATGTGAACAACTAACATGTATTTGATTCTAATTGATGTAGTTATAAGTCCGTTGAGATTTCAGAACATGAACTATCTTAGGTAACCAAAAAAAAAGTTAAGATTATTAAAAAACTAGAGGTTCGCTATTTAGTGAGTTCATCAAATTGAAAATCAGAACGCTGCGCTACAATACGTTTCACGAAATTGTACTCGACTTATATGCGTCGTTTTTGTGGTAAATTGTGAGGTATAATAATATTATAGTAGGTACCTATATATCAATATAATATTATACAAACTGCTGTTCGCGCACCAGTTCAAATCACCCATATACTCTGCCGCATCAAATAGGTACGCTCAATTATACATTTATATTTTTACTATTATGCAGGGAGTATATTGTTTATATTTCATCCGACCGGAAGTTTTCTATCGGGATTCCTGCAAGAGAGATATGGAAGGAAACGGTGCATGATTCTCGCCAACGTCCCCAGTATTTTCGGATGGATATTGCTGTACTAGTGTACTACACACACTCCACAGGTTCACTTTACACGTCCACCGTGCTGATGGGCTTTGGGCATAGGATTCAGCGAAGCCCCGATATTGTCGTACGTCGGCGAAATAACCGAACCGAGACTCAGGGGATCGATGGCTTCGTTGGCGTGTACATCGTCTATGCTTGGAGTGTTGTTGACTTACATTTTGGGATATTTATTCGAATGGAGAACCTTCGCATTGCTGAGTACACTTTGTCCGATCACGTGCATATGCCTTGTGATTTTCGTACCTACATGTTATATGTTTGTTATACGTATAAGTTAATTTTAATGGTACACATGCGCCTGTATTGCTTGTAGATTCCAGAGTCTCCAGTGTGGCTGGTTTCCTAAGCGAAAAATGAAAAAGCCGAAAAGGCCTTGTGTTGGTTAAGAGGATGGGTAGAACCCGAAATTGTCAAAACCGAACTCCTTGAACTCATCCGATAAGTATCCGGAACTCATCGAAGAACGGCCGATGTTGATCGAACGAATTTATCATCAAAATTAGCCGAGTTTAAGGATCCGTCGGTGTACAGACCTTTTATATTTATAATGTTTTATTTCCTGATTTCCGATATCGTTAGCAGTGTACCTTGGAGACCGTATACCAGTTAAATCATGACAGAAGTTGGTATATCGAATAACCAAAGTTTGCTCTTGGTAAATATAGGTACTACGGAAATACATACACTTTTATAGGTAAAATAATAAATATTTTTATTGAAATATTTCCAGGTGGTTTTTGCTGTACTACAAACTATTGGATCCTTGATAGTAGTATTGACCGTCCATTATCTGGGAAATGGTTTTTGACTAATTTGATATTTTTTATCAACACATTATTGATGTCTCTATTCGGCATCTACATTATAGCAATTAAGAATGGTTTTATCTACTCAGCTCCTTGGATTCCTATAACTATATTATGTGGCATTAACTTTTTTGGAGCTTCAGTCATTATTTTGCCATGGATGTTACTTAGTGAAGTTTTTCCAAACAAGTAAAGCTCATTAAAATTATACATTTTCTTACACAATAATTTACTATTCTTAGAAATATAACAATAAGTCAGTTGACGAATATGTTTAAATAAAGTCAACAAGTTATACTGGGAGTCGGTATCGTATTTATGGCGGGGAGCAGTGCCGTAAAAATCATAGGTGCAGGCGGTGCACAGCACTGGGGCCCGCAGGGTCAAAGGGCCCTTGGGGCCTTGGTCGGATGGGCATGGCCGGTTTCCGCCAAAAGTGTACCTTTCCCTTTTCCCCCAATTCTCTTTTCCGCCAAATCATAAATTGTTCGATTCCCTTTTCCGCCAAAACCGTACCTTTCTCTTTTCCCCCAATTCACTTTTCCGCCAAATCAAAAAAGTTAGTCTAGTATTTAGTTTAGTAACAATATACATGTCAGTCATATTATAATATATTATAAATTATAATTTTATTTTTATTTCACATACATGCGTCAGTCATATTATAATTTACATTAAAAATTAAAACTATTTTGTTTCTTATCACTATTAAAAAGTGTTATACCTAATATATTATGTATTTTATAAATCAAATTAAAATTATGTTTTTATTTATATTTTACATACATGCGTCAGTCATATATATAATCAGTGATAAATTTATCAGTAAGTTGAAATTACGGTATGTTATATATATTTCATTATAGTATAAACTTCTTAATAATAGTAAAAAAAAACTGTTATTATGAATCCTATATTAAAAAAAAAATTATAATATGACTGACATGTATATGAAATAAAAATAAAATTATAATATATTAAAATATGACTGACATGCATATTGTATATATAATATTTAAATACTAGACTAACTTTTTTGATTTGGCGGAAAAGTGAATTGGGGGAAAAAGGAAAGGTACACTTTTGGCGGAAAAGGGAATCGAACAATTTATGATTTGGCGGAAAAGTGAATTGGGGGAAAAGGGAAAGGTACACTTTTGGCGGAAACGGGTAACTCTAGATGTCATTTTTTTTTTTAAATTTAATTCATAATAATTGTATTATTATCTTGTATTTAATTTCATAAACGGCAATGTAAAAACTAATAGCATGGTCCGTTACTTGGAATTGTTAATCAAAATATTGGGAAATTTACTAAGCCAAGAGCACGGACTAAGACTTAGTCCGTGGCCAAGAGTAACATAAATAGATTTGTTGATTATTATACGTGATATCGCGATACCGCTACTAACACACACACTAACAAATTGTTTGTACTATCTTAAATCGTGCTGGAGACGCTACGCGGGGTCGGCTTGTTTACCATTCCCTATCATATACGTATCGGCTAAAAATGCGAGGGAAATTTTCTTAGAACAGTAAAACTATTTGCAGAATTTGACCCACTTTTAAGAACACTTCTTGATAAAAAAGATGGCCACATTAAATATCTAAGTCCAGCTATTCAAAATTACTTGAGAAATTCTACTTCCCAAGAAAGATTAAGATGTAATATATCAGTACTTATTAAGTATTGAAAGAGGTCGTACTGATGAAATTAATATCAAAAAGGTTATTGCTGATTTTGCAAATGCAAAAGCTCGGAAGAAAATGTTTTTTTAATAATTAAACATTATAAAATATGTAATAGGTATATTATTATAATATAATGATAGTTATAATTATTTTTATTTTTATTTCTAGTGTTATAATGAAAACTGTTGTCATGAAAACTAAAATTATTATTTTTTTTTGTAAATTATTTATTTTATCTACCTATGTAGTTTATTTTACAAGTTTTTTTTATGTATCTCTAGAAAGAGGGGCCCATGCATTTTGTTTGCACCTGGGCCTTTGACTCTCTAGTTACGGCACTGGCGGGGAGAATGTAGGGGATTTTTATTCCTCCACCAAATATAATTTATAATATTCTTATAATACCTTACCTATAGTGTATATAGTATTGAACTTTATAGGGAAAAAGTGTCTATATTAATACAATTTTTTTTTTTTTTAAGAATGTATAGTAGTTTCTAATGGTGTACATAAAAATATATGTTAGGACTTAAAATTGTGATATCCATCAAATAATTTTTGATTCAAGATGAAAATGTATTACTGTCCGTATGTTTGTACTTTTGTAGATTATAGACCCAAATACTACTCCACCGTTTTTGACAAATATTCGCTATATTTGTTGATAGTCACCATATAATGTACTTATAGGTAGTTAGAAGGAACAGAGTACTTGTACGAATATTTGATATTTGCTATTTGTTCTTCGCTACCTCCTAGTGGATTATAGGTGACACGAAACAACGATATACGTTATATGTTCGTAAAATAAACGAATATTGGGTATGGTCTACTTGACTGGTCAAGTAATTTGATGATTATTCGAGCATTAGAGAATTGAAAACCGATATAATATTATATATACATATTAGTATATTACATATATTATTATAATATTTTAACATAGCTGTGTTACCTACCCATTAATTTTAAATTATTATTATGTAATAGTGTAGTACTAACATTTACTAAAAGTAGATTACAACTTAGTACATTTTTGGGGATGATTATGATAATTAGAGATAGTAAGTACAATATTCTATACTCACCGAAATATAATATCTATGTAGGTACCTAATTTTAGGTAATATTGTTTATTTTATAATTGACATATAAATTACGAATCAGCTAGGTATATTCCATCCTTTTAATAATTTAATCTAATTGCAGTTGGTTGTTTTTTTTTTTTCAGAGCCCGAGGTATTGCGACTGGCTCATCTGCAGGATTGTCTTATTTATTAATATTCATATTAACAAAATCATACATAGAAATAGAGATTCTATTGACCTTGGAATACACTATGGTTCTCTTTGGTTGTTTGGGCATTTTTGGATCACTCTACTTATACTTTTATTTACCAGAAACGGAAAATAAAACACTATTAGAAATCGAAGAATTTTTTACATAAAATGTACAAATGAAAAGCTATTAATAAATATAATAATTTATAGCATTGATAAATGTACCTAGTTTTGTTTTTAGAATATCATGAAATGCATTTACTTGAAAATTCATAATTCCAATTTAAAGCTACATTGTGTCACATATCAGACATACCTACCTACTTGATTAAGTCAGTACTATTCTGTGATATGAAATATTTTTTTTAATTACTGTATACATTATTTCCTTTATTAAAGCAAATATTTTGACATATAGTCATAATATATTGTGCATTATCAACGTGTCGGTTAGGGACACATTAACGTAAATGTTCGGACGTAAAAACAATTTATAATAAAATGGGTAAGTGGATGTGGCTCTGCTGTACAGTAGGTTACAAGTGGGTCAATGTATAAAGAATTGTATTAAACTTGAATTCAATGATATAATTGTTTGTTTATTAATAAATTTTAAATATTATTGCTTCTAATATTTCCTTTTCTTTAATACCTAG
>CARXXK010001110.1:0-38524 GCA_949089665.1 Macrosiphum euphorbiae
TTGTTTAGTAATCATGATGCCTAGTACTCTGGAAATCACTGTGAATATTTCCATCGATTGGATGGATCGGTTGTTAGCCATTTTTTGTTGCACCTTTTCGATGGCAGTAAGGCGAAGTAAAATAGGGTGCAGTAGATTGTGTAATGTTTCACAAATAGTAGTATAGTAATAATATTCATATATTAATATAACTAACCTGCAGTGGTTGTTCATTCATTGAAATTAGGAATATCTTGTAGTCTTACACAATCTGAATGTTAAATAGTTAATACATTTTTTAACGTTTTAAGAAGCTGATTATATTATTTAATTGGTGTATTTTTCAATTATTTATATTATACTGACTTGTCAACTTAGATAAAAAAATCAATTTTTTTTGTGGAACAACCCTAGTTTAGCGGCTCCTCGAAATTACGATTTTTTTTTTTTGAAAATTATGATTTCGACGAGTTTAGATCAATGGTAATTTAAATAATTATAACAAATATAATTGCGAAGTTCGCGAATTTCAGTGTTTTAGTCATCCGTGAAAATGCGCAACGCTCTATATTTTATCGCTCTTAAGTAGGATAATTATGTAGGTTCAGCAGCTCCTCCCCCTTAAATTTTACATGTAAAAGCATAGGCTTCTCTGTATAGGCAATTCGTAGTACAGGCTCCTCCCAAACTTGTATTAATTACTCAATATAGGCAACCCGCAACACACATAAATTCGTCACAAGCCACCCGATCCGACACGTGACCGACATATATTTTATGCCTTCCCCTTCAAATACATTACCTCCCCT
The DNA here is from genome assembly GCA_949089665.1 of Macrosiphum euphorbiae. Taxonomy (NCBI): domain Eukaryota; kingdom Metazoa; phylum Arthropoda; class Insecta; order Hemiptera; family Aphididae; genus Macrosiphum; species Macrosiphum euphorbiae. The sequence continues at coordinate 789 of CARXXK010001110.1, forward strand.
TTTATTTACCCTTTTAAAAAATATATATAATATACTGATGTACATTTGTATCGACTATATCAAACACTTGTATGACATATATTTTACCCCTTCCTAATCAAATACATTACCTACCCTTTTAAAAAATATAAATATAATATTCTAATGTACATTTGTATCGACTATATCATACATGCTCATAATATCATATAAGGTAATAACATAACACATATCTAAAAATATTATACCATTTTCAGATTATAATCAAATTCGAATAAACATCTCGATAAAGCATACGTTATACATCGAAATGTATCACACGTACACACAAACTCACACTTAGTCACAGTTATAAGCAATAAGACATTCCAATCCAACAGAGTACCAGCCTAAATTATATTTTACACCCCGCCACCCGTCCTCACATCATCCGACTACAGACCTGTACAAGCCTGTAGTGACACGTCCGAGTATTGTCGATGAATTCCAGCCATAATGTACACAGAGCAAAGTGAGATCAGTCCGTTTACTACCGTTCAAGTGTCAAGTCGAGTTATTTCAGAGTCGTTAGTGTTTTAAAGTGTATACAAATATTTTACAAGTTTTATAAAAATCAAATTATTTATTTTACATTAATGAACACCGTAGTTCATTTTTTCACCACTAGTTCTGATATTAGTTTATAATTCGCTTAGATAAAACTATTTCACACTGTTATTTAAAGTACAATATTATATTTTTCTATAATTCATTACCCATCTATTCGTTGAAGGGTAAAGACTTGTTTCGCGAGTTCGACTAGTATTCTTCAGTTTTCATCAAACGTAATCATGTTCCCGTGTAGTATATGTGGTAAAACCTTTACAATGATTAAAAATCTACACAGACATGCCAAGTCACATGATGTTTCCAAAAAGATTTCATGCAATATATGCTCAGAAATATTCACGCGAAAAGATAACCTCATCAGACATAGCAAGGATAAACATCGTAAGTATTTTTTAACTATTTACAGATTTATTAGATAAAATATATATATATATAATCAAGGCTACGTATATCATGTTTAATTATTACATTAAAACTTATCTAAAAGTAATATATAATAAATGTGTTAAATAAAATGTAATTTATTCGATGAATCATTTTTTCAAGTACCTATCCAAAATATTACTATTTTTCAGGTTCAAATATTGTAATTCATCAACAACCAACCATAACCAAGCAAGAAATTCAAGATTTTTTTACACCAGCTGAACACATTTACGATTATAATGGTAAATATAATATTATTCATAACTTCATATATATATATATATATATATATATAACTTACTTAGGTAATTATAAATATATTAGGTACTTTATAAAAAATAGAACACTTCATGTAGAATTATTACTTTATCGATGAATTAAAATAAATATTGCTTTATAAAAATATACTAAGTTGTATAAAATCATAGAAAACATATCAAAATTTAGATAAAATCGTGATAAATCCTATAATCATCATAGTTAATCCGTTAAGATCATATGTATATATATCTTATAAATGTTCGTAAAATTGTTCAATAATTTTGATAAATACATGTAATAATATATTATTTGAAAAATATTTCCATACGATTATTGTCATAACGTTATTAAAAACATACATAAATAATTTTAATTTATTATATATTATATTTTTAAGTATAAACAGATATTTTAATAAATATATCTAATCATTTTATACATATATAATAATACAATATGAATATTTTATTTTTCTATGAAGAACTATACTATACTATACTCATTTAATATAATACCAATAAAAACATAAATAGGCAGACTATTTATATAAATATCTTAATAAACTATTGCGAACGCCAGCGTATATACATCTTACCTTTACTATTATTTCATGCTACACAAAAGAACGTTGTGTATTATTACTATAGCTGAGAGCTCTATATCATATTTGTTTTTGCTTTTACATATATAATATATATATACATGTATGTAATACTAGAGCTTGGCGCCTACCTCATTTTGTATATTTTTAAAAATCATATTTTCTATATGATAATCACATTTTTTTAAATTCTTAATTTTTCTTCATGTACTTTTACTAAAAACTTTTATATTTATATCAATTTATCTTTTCTATCTCATTAAAAAGTTTTTAGATTTTCAAGCTGTAACATGCATTTCTATAATCTTAAGCAAAACAATAGTAAAAAAAATTTTTTTTCAGTTCAATCTCGCAATGGTCATAAGCGCCCATATCATACGGAAAATTCGAACGAAGCAGCCAATGCTAAAAAAACACGCATGAGCATCGCCAAGACACGAGGATTTATTAAGACAGGCACATCGTTATCGAATAAAATCAATTGGTATTACGTGAAAAATACTGATAATTTGACCACCTACAGAACATTTTTAGAATCAATAAAAAAAGACTTAATAGAACTACTCAAATCACTATCAACAAAACAACCAATTAAATATAATCTTAAATTAGAAGCAACATATGAACGCCCGAACGTGGAAAATTCAGCCGAGAATAGAGCATTTAAGACCTCAGCTAAGGAATTGTTTATAGATACAGATATCGAAGCTAAAATTAATCAAGATTTTGCCAATCTTTTGCTCGAAGAAGAAATGTATACTTCTAAAGGAAGTGGATTTACCTTACAATCAGTAGATGGTTTACTGTTAGGAGTATATAATTATACGCCTATGTGTGGTTCGTCTTATATTACACTTCCAGAGGACATTAAAAATAAAAAAGCAATTATCAATCCTCAAAACTCGGACCAACAGTGCTTCAAGTGGGCAATTCTAGCCAGACACGTTTCGGGTAAGGTTAAAAATCAAGTGGCTGAAAATTATACATCGCTCGAGGACAAATATAATTTTTCTGGTTTAACATTCCCAACACCTGTGAGGGAAATAAAAATATTTGAAAAAAATAATCCGAAAATTTCAGTCAACGTTTATGGATTGAAAAAAGAAAAGAATAAGAAACATATTGTTTATCCACTGAAGGTTGTGGATGAAGAAAAAAAATATCATTCTGATCTCTTACTAATTACTGATGGCAATAAAAGCCACTACACTTACATTTCTAACCTTTCGAGACTTGTGAGATCACAAATAACCGGACATGAAGAGAGCGTAATATTTTGCAAACGTTGCTTCACCAGTTTTGACAATATACATACAAAATACAAGTTAAAAGGTCAGGCGGGGCTTGAACAACATAAGTTGATATGTGGAGCACATAAGCCAATTCTACCCAAGATGCCTAAGCCCGGTACATTATTACAGTTCGATGGGTGGAGTAACGCTCAAAGACATCCGTTCGCTATATATGCCGATTTCGAGGCACTCCTTGTTAAATGTAACGAAATAAAAGGCAAGAAAACAGCAGCTTTTCAAAAGCACGAGCCAATGAGCTATGGAGTTTTCGTAAAGGCTTCAGAAAACGTCCCCGCTGATTTGCTTGAGAAATATGAGATACCAACATCAACTATTATTCATCGCGGAAGCGAGTCACATCAGGATGTAGCCAAACGTTTCGTTAATGAAGTGACAGAGATCGCGAGAAGAGTTCAAGATTTACTTAAAACAAATAAACCCATCATAATGACAGAAGAAGAGCAAATAGCACATGTATCGAAAAGTACATGCAATCTATGTGAATGTAATTTTTCTAACAAAAACCAAAAAGTGGCAGATCACTGCCATCTATCAGGAAAATTTAGGCAAACTTTATGCAATACTTGCAATCTGAAACTCCAAAAACCTAACTTTGTACCGTGCTTTCTACACAATATGTCTAATTATGATGCACATTTTATCGTGACCGAACTCGGAAATGACACTAAATCAATCTCAGTGATTCCGAACAGCGAAGAAAAATACATTTCATTTTCAAAACACGTTACCAACAACTTTTCAATTCGATTCATAGACTCTAGTCGATTCATGGCATCAAAGTTATCAACACTCGCAGAAAATTTATTAACACCAGGGTTCGAGAAGTTTAAAGAAACCTCAAAAGCATTCGTACCCAGAGATATGAATCTCGTCACACGTAAGGGTGTATACCCTTACGAATTTACCGATAGTTGGGAAAAGTTAGAAGAAACAATTTTGCCTCGAAAAGAAGATTTTTACAGTTCACTGCACGAATCACATATAGACGACGAGGAATACGAACACGCAGTCACAGTATGGAACCATTTCAAATGCAAAACCCTAGGAGAATATAGTGATTTATATCTAAAAATTGACGTGCTGCTGTTGGCTGACGTGTTCGAAAATTTCAGAGATATGTGCATTTCTACGTACAATTTAGACCCTGTTTACTACTTTACAGCTCCAGGTTTTAGTTTTGACTGTATGTTGAAATATACCAAAGTCAAACTAGAATTACTCTCTGATTTTGACACCCACTTATTTTTCGAAAATTCAATCCGCGGTGGCCTCACACAAGCAAGTATGAGGTACGCTAAAGCTAATAATGAAAAAATCCAAGATTATGACTCAACAAAATCCAAGTCATGGATAGTTTACCAAGATTGTAACAATTTGTACGGATGGGCCATGTCACAGCACATGCCATACGGTGACTTTAAATGGGTGGAGCCTAAGTTAGACGGATTAGATGCTTTGACGCCGACGTCAGATATAGGCAGAGTGTATGAGGTAGACATATCATACCCTAATGAACTGCATGACCTACATAACGATCTTCCATTTTTACCTGAGAAAAAAATTCCTCCTGGTTCAAAAGTGAAAAAACTTATGGCGACACTTCATTCAAAAAAAAATTACGTAATCCATTATCGAAACCTACAGCAAGCCATAGCAAATGGATTAATTGTAGAAAAAGTACACAGAGTTTTAGAGTTCAAACAATCGGATTGGCTTGCAAAATACATTAAATTAAACACCGAAATGAGAAAAAACGCGAAGAATGAATTCGAAAAGGATTTCTTCAAACTCTTAAACAATGCCGTTTTTGGGAAAACCATGGAATCTTTAAGAAAACGTTTTAAGATGGAGCTAGTTTCATGTCCACAAAGATTACAAAAACTCATCAACAAGCAAACATTTAAACATTGTACGACATACAGTGAAAATCTTGCTGCTGTCTCATTGGAAAACAAAATTATCATGTTTAACAAGCCAATATATATAGGTAACAATTTTACTTGCATAAAAAAAAAAAATTCATATTTTAATACCTATTTATCATTTTTATTTATTTTTTTTTTTAGGTTTCGCAGTATTGGACATCAGTAAAACCATGATGTACGATTACCATTTCAATGTAATGAAGGCGCATTATGGTAATAAAATCAACCTCATGTATACAGATACAGGTAAATAATTATTATTCAATTTTTCTATTACAAACATTATATTTATTTTTTTTTTTCTAGATTCACTGATATATCATATTAAGACCGACGATTTTTACAAAGATTTGAAGTGCAATTCAAACTTACTTGACCGAATGGATACTTCAGATTTACCGATAGACCATCCATGCTACATTGCCGAACGAAAGAAAATTCCAGGATTGTTTTCCGATGAGGCAAAGGGACAGCCAATTACCAAATTTATTGCGCTTAGAGCAAAGTCATACGCTTACATTTTGAACGACAAGGAGAAAATTAAGGCAAAAGGCGTCCGAGGGCATGTAGTTAAAAATCACATGACTTTCAATGATCATTTCGATTGCCTTTTCGCCGACGACGAAAAAGAGAACTCTAAACTGTATACCAGGGAAAATGTATCCTTCAGATCATTCAACCATAAGATACGAACAATCAAATCCGAAAAATTATGCTTCAACCGACAAGATGATAAGCGGATAGCACAATCCGATAGAATACATACCTACGCTCATGGACATTTTAAGCTCGATTGTTAATTTTTTACATAAATATAATATATTTGTAAATTATATTTAATTTTATAAATGTTAAGGTTATTTTATTTTTATTTTGTGAAATATATAGATATCAATTAGTTTATTATTTTTTTTTGTAAAATACCTTTATAGATATTATTTTGTTTTGTTTGTTTTGTTTTTTTTTATTTTGTAAAATATCTCTATAGATATTAAATTGTTTTTGTAATAAAATCACTTATCATAATTCAAATCTTTTTATTATTTCCGATATATTGCTTTCTTTTCTCACATGTGTAATTCTTTACATTTCAACAGATTTTTCAAATAAAAATCATATTAGATGTAACCATATTATGATAAATATTATATTTTTTAGTTGTCATAAATATTATCATTTCGATCGTAAATATCAGCATATTGATCGTAAATATAAACATATTTGTTTCTCGACACATATGGGTACTATACAGATCTTGATAAAAATATGAGACAAAAAGTAAATACCTATTTAAAATCTCACAAAAATTTATAATTTCAACAGTCTACAAAACATATATAAATATAGGTTTTACTGTATCAACTTTAATCTAAATAATTAATACACAAATTTTATTTGTATAATAATATCATATTTTCACTGAAAATATATACAAACTTCTTTTTCATATTGGTGCATTCATAGATACCTTTGCTAAAAGTTATTATTTTTCTTTAAATTTCATAAAAACTGTATTCATAGAGCCAAATTCATCAGCTATATAATATAATACCTATAATATCATTAAAATTTTCATTGATTTTCATCACTATACCTGTCTCGAAAATAGTCGAAATACACAAACCTATAACATGTCGATTAAGAATGATTTTCAGATTAAATATAAGACCACTATATTTTTATGATTTTCTATCAACGTAACATAGAAATCATATATTTCTCTCCAATTATCGTTAAATACATGAGGGTATATTTATACTGATATCATACCCTATCGCTTATATTATAATAAATCATATGATACCGGGTTGATACAGATTATATCTTATATGCATCACTTGCATCACTAACTAATGCATCACAGGAATTTATTTTGAAGTTTTTCGACTAGATGCATAAATATTTTATACATTATTCTATTTACTTTATAAATAATGTAAAACGCATGTATATTACCGTCACAAGTTAGGATATATCTTGCCATATTGTATAGTAGATATTTAATAATTAGTCATAGTTTGATTTTATATAGGCATAATATATATTCATACTATTATATTTCTATATTCGTTGTAAATATCAACATACTGATCGTAAATATAAACATATTTTATACTCCAAAATATATAGACACTATATATATAATATTATATATATAGTGTCTATATATTTTGGAGTATAAAATATGTTTATATTTACGATCAGTATGTTGATATTTACAACGAATATAGAAATATAATAGTATGAATATATATTATGCCTATATAAAATCAAACTATGACTAATTATTAAATATCTACTATACAATATGGCAAGATATATCCTAACTTGTGACGGTAATATACATGCGTTTTACATTATTTATAAAGTAAATAGAATAATGTATAAAATATTTATGCATCTAGTCGAAAAACTTCAAAATAAATTCCTGTGATGCATTAGTTAGTGATGCAAGTGATGCATATAAGATATAATCTGTATCAACCCGGTATCATATGATTTATTATAATATAAGCGATAGGGTATGATATCAGTATAAATATACCCTCATGTATTTAACGATAATTGGAGAGAAATATATGATTTCTATGTTACGTTGATAGAAAATCATAAAAATATAGTGGTCTTATATTTAATCTGAAAATCATTCTTAATCGACATGTTATAGGTTTGTGTATTTCGACTATTTTCGAGACAGGTATAGTGATGAAAATCAATGAAAATTTTAATGATATTATAGGTATTATATTATATAGCTGATGAATTTGGCTCTATGAATACAGTTTTTATGAAATTTAAAGAAAAATAATAACTTTTAGCAAAGGTATCTATGAATGCACCAATATGAAAAAGAAGTTTGTATATATTTTCAGTGAAAATATGATATTATTATACAAATAAAATTTGTGTATTAATTATTTAGATTAAAGTTGATACAGTAAAACCTATATTTATATATGTTTTGTAGACTGTTGAAATTATAAATTTTTGTGAGATTTTAAATAGGTATTTACTTTTTGTCTCATATTTTTATCAAGATCTGTATAGTACCCATATGTGTCGAGAAACAAATATGTTTATATTTACGATCAATATGCTGATATTTACGATCGAAATGATAATATTTATGACAACTAAAAAATATAATATTTATCATAATATGGTTACATCTAATATGATTTTTATTTGAAAAATCTGTTGAAATGTAAAGAATTACACATGTGAGAAAAGAAAGCAATATATCGGAAATAATAAAAAGATTTGAATTATGATAAGTGATTTTATTACAAAAACAATTTAATATCTATAGAGATATTTTACAAAATAAAAAAAAACAAAACAAACAAAACAAAATAATATCTATAAAGGTATTTTACAAAAAAAAATAATAAACTAATTGATATCTATATATTTCACAAAATAAAAATAAAATAACCTTAACATTTATAAAATTAAATATAATTTACAAATATATTATATTTATGTAAAAAATTAACAATCGAGCTTAAAATGTCCATGAGCGTAGGTATGTATTCTATCGGATTGTGCTATCCGCTTATCATCTTGTCGGTTGAAGCATAATTTTTCGGATTTGATTGTTCGTATCTTATGGTTGAATGATCTGAAGGATACATTTTCCCTGGTATACAGTTTAGAGTTCTCTTTTTCGTCGTCGGCGAAAAGGCAATCGAAATGATCATTGAAAGTCATGTGATTTTTAACTACATGCCCTCGGACGCCTTTTGCCTTAATTTTCTCCTTGTCGTTCAAAATGTAAGCGTATGACTTTGCTCTAAGCGCAATAAATTTGGTAATTGGCTGTCCCTTTGCCTCATCGGAAAACAATCCTGGAATTTTCTTTCGTTCGGCAATGTAGCATGGATGGTCTATCGGTAAATCTGAAGTATCCATTCGGTCAAGTAAGTTTGAATTGCACTTCAAATCTTTGTAAAAATCGTCGGTCTTAATATGATATATCAGTGAATCTAGAAAAAAAAAAAATAAATATAATGTTTGTAATAGAAAAATTGAATAATAATTATTTACCTGTATCTGTATACATGAGGTTGATTTTATTACCATAATGCGCCTTCATTACATTGAAATGGTAATCGTACATCATGGTTTTACTGATGTCCAATACTGCGAAACCTAAAAAAAAAATAAATAAAAATGATAAATAGGTATTAAAATATGAATTTTTTTTTTTATGCAAGTAAAATTGTTACCTATATATATTGGCTTGTTAAACATGATAATTTTGTTTTCCAATGAGACAGCAGCAAGATTTTCACTGTATGTCGTACAATGTTTAAATGTTTGCTTGTTGATGAGTTTTTGTAATCTTTGTGGACATGAAACTAGCTCCATCTTAAAACGTTTTCTTAAAGATTCCATGGTTTTCCCAAAAACGGCATTGTTTAAGAGTTTGAAGAAATCCTTTTCGAATTCATTCTTCGCGTTTTTTCTCATTTCGGTGTTTAATTTAATGTATTTTGCAAGCCAATCCGATTGTTTGAACTCTAAAACTCTGTGTACTTTTTCTACAATTAATCCATTTGCTATGGCTTGCTGTAGGTTTCGATAATGGATTACGTAATTTTTTTTTGAATGAAGTGTCGCCATAAGTTTTTTCACTTTTGAACCAGGAGGAATTTTTTTCTCAGGTAAAAATGGAAGATCGTTATGTAGGTCATGCAGTTCATTAGGGTATGATATGTCTACCTCATACACTCTGCCTATATCTGACGTCGGCGTCAAAGCATCTAATCCGTCTAACTTAGGCTCCACCCATTTAAAGTCACCGTATGGCATGTGCTGTGACATGGCCCATCCGTACAAATTGTTACAATCTTGGTAAACTATCCATGACTTGGATTTTGTTGAGTCATAATCTTGGATTTTTTCATTATTAGCTTTAGCGTACCTCATACTTGCTTGTGTGAGGCCACCGCGGATTGAATTTTCGAAAAATAAGTGGGTGTCAAAATCAGAGAGTAATTCTAGTTTGACTTTGGTATATTTCAACATACAGTCAAAACTAAAACCTGGAGCTGTAAAGTAGTAAACAGGGTCTAAATTGTACGTAGAAATGCACATATCTCTGAAATTTTCGAACACGTCAGCCAACAGCAGCACGTCAATTTTTAGATATAAATCACTATATTCTCCTAGGGTTTTGCATTTGAAATGGTTCCATACTGTGACTGCGTGTTCGTATTCCTCGTCGTCTATATGTGATTCGTGCAGTGAACTGTAAAAATCTTCTTTTCGAGGCAAAATTGTTTCTTCTAACTTTTCCCAACTATCGGTAAATTCGTAAGGGTATACACCCTTACGTGTGACGAGATTCATATCTCTGGGTACGAATGCTTTTGAGGTTTCTTTAAACTTCTCGAACCCTGGTGTTAATAAATTTTCTGCGAGTGTTGATAACTTTGATGCCATGAATCGACTAGAGTCTATGAATCGAATTGAAAAGTTGTTGGTAACGTGTTTTGAAAATGAAATGTATTTTTCTTCGCTGTTCGGAATCACTGAGATTGATTTAGTGTCATTTCCGAGTTCGGTCACGATAAAATGTGCATCATAATTAGACATATTGTGTAGAAAGCACGGTACAAAGTTAGGTTTTTGGAGTTTCAGATTGCAAGTATTGCATAAAGTTTGCCTAAATTTTCCTGATAGATGGCAGTGATCTGCCACTTTTTGGTTTTTGTTAGAAAAATTACATTCACATAGATTGCATGTACTTTTCGATACATGTGCTATTTGCTCTTCTTCTGTCATTATGATGGGTTTATTTGTTTTAAGTAAATCTTGAACTCTTCTCGCGATCTCTGTCACTTCATTAACGAAACGTTTGGCTACATCCTGATGTGACTCGCTTCCGCGATGAATAATAGTTGATGTTGGTATCTCATATTTCTCAAGCAAATCAGCGGGGACGTTTTCTGAAGCCTTTACGAAAACTCCATAGCTCATTGGCTCGTGCTTTTGAAAAGCTGCTGTTTTCTTGCCTTTTATTTCGTTACATTTAACAAGGAGTGCCTCGAAATCGGCATATATAGCGAACGGATGTCTTTGAGCGTTACTCCACCCATCGAACTGTAATAATGTACCGGGCTTAGGCATCTTGGGTAGAATTGGCTTATGTGCTCCACATATCAACTTATGTTGTTCAAGCCCCGCCTGACCTTTTAACTTGTATTTTGTATGTATATTGTCAAAACTGGTGAAGCAACGTTTGCAAAATATTACGCTCTCTTCATGTCCGGTTATTTGTGATCTCACAAGTCTCGAAAGGTTAGAAATGTAAGTGTAGTGGCTTTTATTGCCATCAGTAATTAGTAAGAGATCAGAATGATATTTTTTTTCTTCATCCACAACCTTCAGTGGATAAACAATATGTTTCTTATTCTTTTCTTTTTTCAATCCATAAACGTTGACTGAAATTTTCGGATTATTTTTTTCAAATATTTTTATTTCCCTCACAGGTGTTGGGAATGTTAAACCAGAAAAATTATATTTGTCCTCGAGCGATGTATAATTTTCAGCCACTTGATTTTTAACCTTACCCGAAACGTGTCTGGCTAGAATTGCCCACTTGAAGCACTGTTGGTCCGAGTTTTGAGGATTGATAATTGCTTTTTTATTTTTAATGTCCTCTGGAAGTGTAATATAAGACGAACCACACATAGGCGTATAATTATATACTCCTAACAGTAAACCATCTACTGATTGTAAGGTAAATCCACTTCCTTTAGAAGTATACATTTCTTCTTCGAGCAAAAGATTGGCAAAATCTTGATTAATTTTAGCTTCGATATCTGTATCTATAAACAATTCCTTAGCTGAGGTCTTAAATGCTCTATTCTCGGCTGAATTTTCCACGTTCGGGCGTTCATATGTTGCTTCTAATTTAAGATTATATTTAATTGGTTGTTTTGTTGATAGTGATTTGAGTAGTTCTATTAAGTCTTTTTTTATTGATTCTAAAAATGTTCTGTAGGTGGTCAAATTATCAGTATTTTTCACGTAATACCAATTGATTTTATTCGATAACGATGTGCCTGTCTTAATAAATCCTCGTGTCTTGGCGATGCTCATGCGTGTTTTTTTAGCATTGGCTGCTTCGTTCGAATTTTCCGTATGATATGGGCGCTTATGACCATTGCGAGATTGAACTGAAAAAAAATTTTTTTTACTATTGTTTTGCTTAAGATTATAGAAATGCATGTTACAGCTTGAAAATCTAAAAACTTTTTAATGAGATAGAAAAGATAAATTGATATAAATATAAAAGTTTTTAGTAAAAGTACATGAAGAAAAATTAAGAATTTAAAAAAATGTGATTATCATATAGAAAATATGATTTTTAAAAATATACAAAATGAGGTAGGCGCCAAGCTCTAGTATTACATACATGTATATATATATTATATATGTAAAAGCAAAAACAAATATGATATAGAGCTCTCAGCTATAGTAATAATACACAACGTTCTTTTGTGTAGCATGAAATAATAGTAAAGGTAAGATGTATATACGCTGGCGTTCGCAATAGTTTATTAAGATATTTATATAAATAGTCTGCCTATTTATGTTTTTATTGGTATTATATTAAATGAGTATAGTATAGTATAGTTCTTCATAGAAAAATAAAATATTCATATTGTATTATTATATATGTATAAAATGATTAGATATATTTATTAAAATATCTGTTTATACTTAAAAATATAATATATAATAAATTAAAATTATTTATGTATGTTTTTAATAACGTTATGACAATAATCGTATGGAAATATTTTTCAAATAATATATTATTACATGTATTTATCAAAATTATTGAACAATTTTACGAACATTTATAAGATATATATACATATGATCTTAACGGATTAACTATGATGATTATAGGATTTATCACGATTTTATCTAAATTTTGATATGTTTTCTATGATTTTATACAACTTAGTATATTTTTATAAAGCAATATTTATTTTAATTCATCGATAAAGTAATAATTCTACATGAAGTGTTCTATTTTTTATAAAGTACCTAATATATTTATAATTACCTAAGTAAGTTATATATATATATATATATATATATGAAGTTATGAATAATATTATATTTACCATTATAATCGTAAATGTGTTCAGCTGGTGTAAAAAAATCTTGAATTTCTTGCTTGGTTATGGTTGGTTGTTGATGAATTACAATATTTGAACCTGAAAAATAGTAATATTTTGGATAGGTACTTGAAAAAATGATTCATCGAATAAATTACATTTTATTTAACACATTTATTATATATTACTTTTAGATAAGTTTTAATGTAATAATTAAACATGATATACGTAGCCTTGATTTTATATATATATATATTTTATCTAATAAATCTGTAAATAGTTAAAAAATACTTACGATGTTTATCCTTGCTATGTCTGATGAGGTTATCTTTTCGCGTGAATATTTCTGAGCATATATTGCATGAAATCTTTTTGGAAACATCATGTGACTTGGCATGTCTGTGTAGATTTTTAATCATTGTAAAGGTTTTACCACATATACTACACGGGAACATGATTACGTTTGATGAAAACTGAAGAATACTAGTCGAACTCGCGAAACAAGTCTTTACCCTTCAACGAATAGATGGGTAATGAATTATAGAAAAATATAATATTGTACTTTAAATAACAGTGTGAAATAGTTTTATCTAAGCGAATTATAAACTAATATCAGAACTAGTGGTGAAAAAATGAACTACGGTGTTCATTAATGTAAAATAAATAATTTGATTTTTATAAAACTTGTAAAATATTTGTATACACTTTAAAACACTAACGACTCTGAAATAACTCGACTTGACACTTGAACGGTAGTAAACGGACTGATCTCACTTTGCTCTGTGTACATTATGGCTGGAATTCATCGACAATACTCGGACGTGTCACTACAGGCTTGTACAGGTCTGTAGTCGGATGATGTGAGGACGGGTGGCGGGGTGTAAAATATAATTTAGGCTGGTACTCTGTTGGATTGGAATGTCTTATTGCTTATAACTGTGACTAAGTGTGAGTTTGTGTGTACGTGTGATACATTTCGATGTATAACGTATGCTTTATCGAGATGTTTATTCGAATTTGATTATAATCTGAAAATGGTATAATATTTTTAGATATGTGTTATGTTATTACCTTATATGATATTATGAGCATGTATGATATAGTCGATACAAATGTACATTAGAATATTATATTTATATTTTTTAAAAGGGTAGGTAATGTATTTGATTAGGAAGGGGTAAAATATATGTCATACAAGTGTTTGATATAGTCGATACAAATGTACATCAGTATATTATATATATTTTTTAAAAGGGTAAATAAAAGGGGAGGTAATGTATTTGAAGGGGAAGGCATAAAATATATGTCGGTCACGTGTCGGATCGGGTGGCTTGTGACGAATTTATGTGTGTTGCGGGTTGCCTATATTGAGTAATTAATACAAGTTTGGGAGGAGCCTGTACTACGAATTGCCTATACAGAGAAGCCTATGCTTTTACATGTAAAATTTAAGGGGGAGGAGCTGCTGAACCTACATAATTATCCTACTCTCTTATAACGAATTTTTAAACAATTTTTTTAAGTTAAACGCTCTTAAAATGTCTGCAGTGATTACACAATTAGCGGCACTTGTCGCTTCGCTCCTCGGCGCCTTTGCTCCACTCCGCAAATCGAAAATACCTCGCTACTTGCTATGCAATACCACCTTAAGTAGGTTACAAGGTAAGTTATGGACAGTGATTACACAGTTAGTGGCACTATGTTTCCGAAAAAAATAATTTTAAAATTCGTTATAAGAGCGTTAAAATAGAGCGTGTTGGGCGCATGAATAAAACACCGAAAATCGCGAACTTTGCAAGTCTATAACTTCAAAACTAATCATTTCCGAAAATTTATTTTTTGCACCATCGTTCTAAACTCGCTGAATTACATTGGTTAAAAAAAAAAATTGAAATTTTTAGGAGATTTTAGATTTTTTAAATATTTTGTTTTTGACACGCCGATACTAGTTACTATTTTGCCATCCCTGTTCTAGACTAACTACGCAAATATGAATAGGTACCTATATATTTTGTTAAATTTTAGAACATAATATAATGAAACAACCACAACCTTATGTTGACATCAATATAATGCAATACAAATTACAATAGATATAATAGGTATTATATAAAATAAATACCGAACTTACTTGTCTCGAAATCAATGTATTATAGTTGTCTGCTTTACACTTTACAGCTTATGAAAATAAATTAAAAATTACTTTGCGTTCAGCGTTGTACCAAATACTATAGATATCGCAATACAGACATGGATAGCATAATACAGACAAAGATTTATAGTACTTACAGTAGAATCCGTGTAAGACAATATCCCGCCTAATACTCTCATTTTTACGAGTCAAGTGTTTCTGACAACGTTCAACATAACCTGTTTAATAAGATTTCACGCTTAAGACGCGAATTTTAACTGGTCCCTATGAGAACGTAATACTTCTAAGAGGGTATACTACACGGATATTTGTCTTACAAGTGAATAACATACCAAATTTTATGCTCAGCAGATTCCGTGATAGCTCCGTTAGCTTAATAATTAGAATGAATTTGACTTCTTATACAATTTTAAGGTAAAATTAAGATGTAGGGCGTCTCATTGGCTTTTTATTATATTTCAGTTTTAAAGTGAATTATGAGTATTTTAAAATTCTAAATTGCTTGTACCTACATCTTAAGATAATCATTATGTTATCACGTTATTTACTGCTATTAGGTTTAAACGTTAAATTCGACGATTTCGGTAATGGTTGGTACTTGATAATCTATTTTTTATACATGTTTGAATCAGAAAAAGATACTTGGCATAATATTAGATTCAACGCCTTAAAATGTTATAAGTCAGGAACCCATATGTTTTTTTGTTGGGAGGGGGAACTTGTTTTTAATCGGAACTGTAAAAAATATATTCTATTATTGAAAGACACCGTTATAGGACACCACTCAATCGTGGTGGACCAAAATTGGTCAAATTCCGTACATGACACTAATCAAACACTAATGACACCAAAAACCCCTGTTTGACACTACTTGTTTGACACAAATTTTCAATAAATTATTTTTAACCATAAATGTGCTATTCTAAACCATTATTCCCGACACACATGTTATATTGTACACTATAAAAAACTTAAAAGTAAAAAGTGTGTAAAACCAATGTAATATTATTTCGTCAACGCAGAATCTGCTAACAATAGAATTACTATTAAAATTGTAATTTACAATCAGACTCGAAATAATAATAAAACCCATATTAGTGAAATATAATATAATGTAACACCAGTTATGCAAAATAGAATAGTCGTGTAACATTACGTCCTGTTTAACATACACATCAATATCTATTATTCACTGTACAGTTCAATACAAGTCTTAAGGACAATAACAATAGGTATAAAAAAAAATAGTATAATACTTATAATGATTAATGGTCGTACCATTAAACGCGTTATTTTGACTTTTAAGTAGGTAATATAATCCGTTCCCTTTACTGATCCTAAACTTTCTGATTTATGAAAAAACTTAACAAAAAACTCGATTAGAAGAGTAGTATTTAAATATATTTTAATTCGCTAGTGCTAAGTCCATTACGATGAACTATAGAGTAAGAATAGTACTTCTCATACTAAGAATTATCACAGCAGAATATTACATATTTTATCATTTTAAAGATAATTCGACGCTAAACTATATTAAAAGTACAATTTAACATATTATAAAATGTATAAATTTCATTTTCAATCAGTTGGTTTATTTATCGTTCGTAAATTAATTTCAAACTCGGTAATGTGCTATTCTACGGGTGGCTGTTATTTTTTTGCTTATGAAAAATCATTATTGTAAATAAATTCATTAATCTGAATAGGCAATCATGGCATATTGAACTATACTATTATCTAAGGAGCAAAGATTTCTAGATACTACCCACCCACTTTATTTTGATATACCCACTTACAAAAATGTAATGAATATCATGTTCACAACCGGTGGGTTAGTACTAATATTTGAAATTGATTTATCAGGACTCTTAAACTCTCAAACAATGAAATTTAACATTTGTAACTTTGTAAGTACCTACACAAATGATTTCAATTAAACATAAATCCACATAAAAGTCATGTAGAATACCTAATACAGTTAGTTCAATTCTTACGAAAAAACACAAATAAGTTAATGTACCGTTCCATGGAGTACCGCCATTGGGTGACTTCACCCTCCCGTCAATCAAACCACATCAAATTTAAGTGTAAATACAGATTGTAAGTATAAATTTTTGTTCAATAAAAAAAAAATAAATACCTATAGTATCTACCTACTAATTTAATACCGTCTTAAATTTCACGTCCATTTAAATCATTTTTTTTAAATAAGTAGCACATTTTGTTACTATTTTTTTACCGACCTACCTACTAAATCTGTTTTAAATATTAACTTTATTTTTTATCAAAAAAGTACCTATATAAAATAAACTTAATCTAGTTTAATACTCAACGACTAACACGTACCTATAAGTCCTATAAACCTGTCTTGTTTTCAAAAATATTTTTAAAAATGTAGCCATAAGTACTGTTTGTCAACTAAAATTAATTACTATATTAGTGATATTCCTCCATATTATATTATACTTTGTAGAATATAATTTCAACAATCTTATTACAAAACCAGTGAAAATTCCGACGCATAGAATATATTACATGCTATTTGATGCGCTAGGAATGCGCATAGGTACTACGCTATAGTTGTAACTTCAAAACGAAACGAAATTTTAAGCAATTTATTGTATTTTGTTAAGTCTATTGTAGGTACGACATAACTTGCGCCACGAACTCGGTGTCACGTGAAGCCATAGCCCAATTAAAATATTCATAATAATATAACCTCAGAACGTCACACTCAATATAGGTAGGTAGGTAGGTAAGTTTGTACATTCATACAAGTATTTACAATGTCTTTTGACATACCTATATATTTTAAATTGAATAACATTGTATTCAATGGTTTTCGCAATTTCATATTAACAAAAGTCTGTTCAACAATATTAATAATCCCAAAACCGTATTATATATTTTATAGACATAACAATAATATAACAACAACAACTATAAGTAGGTAACATCAATATCTATAGTATAATATTATAACGATCGGCCTATTCATTATTGGGAGATTCCGATATTTTTTTTTTCTCTAATTTTGTTGAACAATATATTTAAATACCTACGAACCTAGTATCAATAACCTCTAAAAGGAAATAAATTAACATAACACCACAGAATAATTTATTTTATGATAACACTAATGCATTTTCCATTTTAATTAATAAATTCACATTGAAAGCATAATATGATAACATTTTAAATGTGCAGAATTTATATTAGGAAATAAACAATCTATCTCTGAATAATATCTAATGCATCTTAGTAATAATTAATGTTTAATAGATTTCAATTCAATATGAAAATTTAAAGTTATTAACGACTACCTATTCATTTACAACAATTATTGTATTGAAAATCGATAATTTTTTTAAATTATTGATTAATTAATCAGTATATTATTCATGTAATAGTTACAAGCAAATATTAAAATACTAAAATATTAATACATAATATATAAGTTATATTATACCAGTCAGTCTTTAAAAATAATTTACAAAGTAGTTTGACCACCTTATTGTTTACTACCACATAATTGTTAATCTTTTTTTCTTTATAGTAGCGTTGCATACACTGCAGGGTATTTCAATAGTTTTGGCAACCGACCTGATCGAGTTACCCTGTTGGATAAGGATGAGAGCTTGGTTTATTACTTTAGATACTTTATGTTCAAATTTGGAAAAAAATTGATGTTTACAATTTTAGTTATTTTATTGTAACTCAAAAGTATTATTTATGGGTAATTAGAGATGGGTGCCCATTCGCTCACCTTTTTTAAATATATTTTTTATAATTTACATATAAAATTCAATCATAAAAAACAATCACATTTTAACCACACCTGTCCTAAGTCTGTATGAAGTTGGAAAGAACTTATTTTGTTATATACGGGTGCCGTCTGGGATTTGACAATTTGTTAAACGGAAGCCGTTTTGGATAAACGGTAGCCGAATGGGCCAATTGTGTTATTATATATAGTATTTGGTGTCTGCTCGGGCCAGCCCCCCACAGAGACGGCTGCCGTCACCACCTGTCGATGCACACTTGTATATAGCATCTGTCGGCTGCTCGATCGTGGCAAGTATTGTAGTCACAACAAAACATCAACGTTAAACGTTGGTAAACTATAATAATATTATGTTTTTGTAGTCGTGTACCTAATTGTGTACTTAGTATGTTCCTTTATATCCTTTGTATCGGGGTTTTAACACATCTTAACCACACCTGTTTTGAGACAGTAATAATAGTCCGTGTGAAGTGGGAAGGTATTTGTGTTATGAAAAACGAGAGTCATTTTGAAATTGACCCTTTTATAACACCGATAAACGGTAACCGAATGCGCTAATTGTGTTATTGTTGTCTGTGGCTGCCTCGTCCCTTGCAGTGACGGGCCGCCGCCGCCACCTATTCATTCACACGCTGTCAGGCCGTAAGTAGGTACGCAATAAAA
Source organism: Macrosiphum euphorbiae (assembly GCA_949089665.1). Lineage (NCBI taxonomy): Eukaryota > Metazoa > Arthropoda > Insecta > Hemiptera > Aphididae > Macrosiphum > Macrosiphum euphorbiae. The sequence goes on from CARXXK010001110.1 coordinate 20,643, forward strand.
TGTCATTGTTAAACCTTTGTAAATTATAATATTATGTGTTTGTTGTAGTGTGGTTTGTTCCTTTTTATCCTTTACAAATAAGACCCTTGTTAAGGTGTGACGAGAGTATCAACATTGTTGTCTGGCCGGGCGCGATACGATTGCGCGCGGTCCTTATCAGCGGTACCTTTTTAAGCGTACGATTGCGCGCGCTATATTATTTTAACTTTTAAGCAACGTTGCCAAATATATAGGTCCATGGTAAATCCGTACGATACCATAGTAGATTATAGTAGATTATTTATTACTTATTTTTGCCGATTTTGACGTATTACATCGGAGAGGGGAAATGATTTGTTGCTAGTCAATGGGCACAAATTTAGGTGTATCAGGCAGCGGGCTGATGGATATGTAAGATGGAGGTGCTGTAAAAAACAGTGTACGTCCACAGTGTTGATGACGATTGATGATTTAATTATAGAAAATGATAGTGAACATAACCATCCTCTTGATCCGATACAAAAAATTGATCGACAAGTATTGAGAGAAAGTTGCAAGCGAAAAGCTACAAGTAATATATCTACCCGACCAATAAAGTTAATTAGAAATGAACTTATGAATAGCGTAAGTACTGAATTAGAACATAAAGATTTAAAATCGGTCAGAAAGGCAATGTATATTGAACGAAGAAAAAATCTCCTTCCCTACCCAACATCTTCTGAAGATGCAATTACAAAAATAAATGAATTTCAAGATGCAGATTTTTTAATGTTTAGAGGGGAAAAGTTTGTACATTTACCCGAAGATTCTACTTTTATTTGTTTAACTACTGAAAAAAATCTTCAATATCTGACCAGTTGTACCGATCAGTGCCGTAGCCAGGAACTTTTTATGGGGGGGGGGGGGTTGAGCAAATTTAAACTTACCATACTTTACTTCATGGTATCGGATATTTACTTGTATTGTAAAAATATAACATACATCGAAAAAATGTAATACATCAATTTATTCATTTTAAATAAATACAACTTATTAAAAATTGTTAATAAAATACATAATAATATATATAGTGTCCGAATGTCAGGGTTAAAATAGTTATCACCTACAATACAATGTAATTACAATAACTAGGAACATAAATATAGGTTATTAAAATATTGTCTGTCCAATCATTTAGGTATACTAAAAATTAAATGTTAAAAATAACTTACCATAATGGAACGTTTAGACGTCTTAAAATGATGTCAAATAAAACAAATAAAATGGAATACAAATGTCAAATATAAACGAATAAACGATATTAAATTAAGTAAAACAGTGAGACACCAACGGGCAACGACCAACTATTAACTAATAACTATTAGTTTTACACAATAATGTGCTTGTGTTAAATGATCGGCGAGCCGCGAATACAATAGGTATCATCTATCCTAAAATAAAATTTGAACACAGACAATGATATCGCTTTTATCGCTGTCATCGGGACCAGACGACCGATTCAGCGAACCGATTTAGAATCAACCGTTGTAGAAAACCTAATTAATATGTTTCCAAGCAAAAATGATCAAAGTAGTAAATATGATCATAATATAATATTATGACTTGTGTGTGTGTGTGTGTGTGTGTGTGTGTGTGTATAATACGTTTATAGTGCTTATTCAAACTATTAATATAATTTATATATCGGGGGTTTAAAATTTAATTTAAATATTGATTTACAAGTATTATATTTTTTCAATTATTAAATTTCTTTATTTTGTATTATTTTTTTTAAAACTTTTTTTATTTTTTAATATTTACGTAAATTTTTTAATTTTTATTATTTACGTAGTACATTTGGCAACGTCGCACCCAATTTCACTCGCAATCGTAGTACGCCTTTGAGTAATTAAAATGTTGTCTTTTGTTATTCTGGCACTGCGCGCAATCGTATACCTAAAAATGTAAGACGCGCGCAATCGTACTCCGCCGGTCTGGCCTGTACTCACCTTATTTGACTCGAGCTTAACGGTTATAATATGGAGGGGTCTTATCGACTTTTCTGTTTTAATATTATTAATTCAGTCGGCTATTGAGTATTGATTCCACCGGATATATTTTATTTATGTTGATTTCGCCGACCGTTTATTAAACAAAAACCGATGTATCATATTATACAGAGTTTTTTTAGTTGACAGTATAGGCACACGCAGTATACCATAAAATAGCAAATGTATTATTTTTATTTAAATAATCGTCAAACGTTGTCGTACACAACGAAAAAAAAATACAATTTACTTATATCTAAACTTACAAACTATTTTACAAAATGTATAGCTATATTATATACCCTAGCTAATATAGAAATACCCTCTTCCTCAACTGGCAACGCCACTAATAATATATTATAATACATAATCCCATAATACATTATATACACTTATGTCATTGCTTATATATTGTCATAGAACAACAATAACATATAAAATATGGAAATGAAAGCCATTTACATTTTTGTTTTATTATTATTTAAGTAAATAATTTACAAATATTCAGCGGATTCGATAGACAGACGACAGTCGTCGGAATCAACACGTAAAAAAGCCGAGTGGAATTAATAAGTGGCACGATCGATAGACTTCTAACAGGTCGAAAATGTAATTTCGGTGATATTTCTATACACACTGGGGCGTGCTACCACTGATCAGCTGGCAGCTGCTATACGTGCGCACGTGTAAAGGTGACGGTAGCCTTCAGCTATTGTGTCATATTATTATTATTATTATTTGACGACCGTGTAACACGGTAAATGGGGTATATAATCGTGTCGCCGTCGATCGTCACAAAAGGGGCTCTTTATTGTTATACATATATTTTTTTGTAAGTCGATTTAATCGTCATATTATAATATCAAAGACTTTATTATACACAACATTATACCTATAATAGTATATATTATTGTATGATTTATATGGGTTATGGCCTATGGGTAGTTATTAGCCATGTACTGAATTAATACATATTTATTAGCGCAACAGGTTAGACCCATCGCATCTACCCGAATGTAGACGTCTGTTTTATTGAAAATACCGGACAAATTGACATTTGGCGGCGACAATCTTGACAATATACGATGCTGAAGAACGCTGAATTGGGTAGGTAGGTATTCAAACCGTGAAATTGTCATAATATATAAATAAATATTATATAAATGAACAAATGCTGAATATAAAGATTCGTTTATTATTTGTGTCTAGGTAGAAATTTTAAAAATATTTCCTTTTCATTACTAACATTTGACAATTTAATACAATGGTTTCTAAGTTATCGTAACTTCGATGCAAAAAAAAAAACAGTTAACTGGAAAGTGATGCGATTACCGATGGACAACATTTAATATTTATTTATATTATTTTTGGCATCTTTCTAAGAAGTATTAGGTAATGTATTATACATGAAAACCTTCCCTGAGACATGGCCTATTAATTAGTGAAACTGTTCTAAAACCCGATAGGTACCTACCTACTTTTTGAGATATACACGTACGTCCATACAAGAAATGGCCTTCTATTTTATAATATTATATAATATGATTATTCGTATAATAAATCTATGTAACAATGTTCTTTAGCAGAGTTAGTTGTAGCTAACATTTTTTGTGTTAAATAATAATATAGTATTTTAGATTTCTACCCCATAAAACAATAACTCCAAATAACAATGTAATTATAAGGATTTGTGGTATCCAATTTAAAATATTATACAATTTATCTATATAATTATTATTAATTCATAATTTTCGATTGCGTAGCTATTTGAAATCATCGCTTTAATTTGTATAGTAGTCGTAAAACTATGGTATGATACTATGAAATTATTAACTTATTATAAATGCGATAGCACTAATAAAAAAAGGTGCTCTTCTGTTTAGTAGGTTATAAATTATAAGTGAGTCACTTTATAATGGATGGTATTAAATTTGAATTCAATGATATAATATTAATGTGTAAGATCTGAGTGGAGACGGTATGTCAGTCTTGGTTTAAGACATATTATATACATGTCTATGGTATTAAAAAAAAATGACCTATAATAGGTACCTATAATAAATTTCAAATTAATCATATCACAATATCCATTAGGTACTTGTAACGCGTTATACATCAACAACAAACCCTGATACTATCATAGATATATAATAGTGTACTTTAGAAGTTTCAAGTACCCATGAATAATATTATACAATCACAAAAAAATAAATAAAATAGTTATTCTATATTTTTTATTATGTAATTTCGTCCAAATTTGCACTTAAAATGACTATACAAATAAACTGTGTTTATGTATTTTTTAGATTTTTTGGTAACAGAATTAACTACTTACGTGGAATCTTGTTTTAAATGTTCAATCCTTAGATATAAAAGTTGAACATTTTATACATTTTTAGCTACAAAATAATTATTCAATTTTAAATTTGATAAATTTTGTCAAAATTCGATCTTTAAATGCTTATAAAAAAAAATTGTGAATATGTATTTTTAATATTTTTCAACTGATATTGTAACAATATATCAGGAGCCTTGTATTAAATTTCTACAGTTTTTGGCAGAACAGATAAAACTTTATTGTTATTTATAGAAAGGAAAACTAAAAAAATTAAAAACTGAAAATGTCCGTAAACAATTCAAAAAGAGTTAAAATATTTTCAAAATTGTAGTATGGTTTATGGGAAATTCTAATACAAACATTCAGTGAAATTTTCATGTATCTACAGTTATTCGTTTTTGAATTACAGCAAAATGAGAAAAATGCTACCTACATGAGAAATCGAGTGAATATCTAATGTTGTAAAAATTTGAACTTCAAACGCTCATAAAAATTTAATTTGACTTTCTTATAGAGATTTTTTTTTGATGAAGGTAGATAATCTTATAAGAAATCTTGTATTACATTTTAAAACCTTAGATTTAAAAAAAAAAAATGTTTACGAATTCTAAACTAAAAATAATTTTTCAAATTTTCGTGATTTATTTCCATATTTTGTCAATTTTTGAACTTAAAATGCTTATTAAAAAAACTGTGACTAAGTATTTTTAATATTTCCATATGTCATTGTAACAATATAGTAGGATCCTTGTAATAAATTTTTAAGTATTTTCACTCAACAAATAAAGTTTTATTGATATTTTTAGAATTAAAAATTAAATAAAATGGAAAATTAAAATGTCCCTAGACAGTTCAAAACAAATCATAATATTTTAAAAATTTTATCGTGTATAGAAAATGCAAATATAAACAACCAGTGAAAATTTCATGTATATACATGTATATACATTCATTTGTTTTAGAGTTACAATAAAAACCAAAATCGATTTTTTGGAAAACAGATTTTGCGTAAAAATTCCCGTTATTCCTTAATTTTTATGTGTTTAATCCCAGTGCTTGTGAAAATTATTGGGAATTTTAAAATTTGACCTCCCGAATGCACCAACAAGATTCACTTTCCAATCGAACAAGATACTGAAGTTGAAAATCGAAGCATTATTTCGACTACGTATCGTGTACACAGACATAAAAATAAATAAAAAAAAAAAACACACATCATTGTAAAATCAATACATTCGTCGTTCCACTCAGAATCTAAAATGCAATGAAAACAGGTCGAGAATATTAAAAAAATTACGGCGGAAATGTAAGTGTAACGTGTACCCATGCCTTTTATATTTACGCTATGCGATAGATACGAAGGTTGAGAAAATCATAAATGCCGACGACGAGTGTGGGCGGGGCTTAAACGTCGCGTGCTTGCGCATCGCTAAAACACCTAACAGCGAGTTCTCTCGGTCGTTGAATACGTTTTACTTTATGTGTAGTGTAGATCTTAAGATTATTTTAATACTATAAATATTAATAAATTATTAAAAAAAATAATTGTTGTGTTTACTAACAACGGCTGAAGTCAAGTGTAATCATTGGGGCATAATGGGGCACCTTTAAGGTACGGTTTCGTTAACGCAGTTGACTGCAGCAGTCGACTGCAAGACTGGTCTGAGCACCAGTAGTCTGCAGTCGACTGCACCGATATTTTGTATGACTGCTGCAGTCAACTGCAGAAACGAAACCGTACCTTTACTGATACGACCTAATTTTTTTTTTAATTTTTAAGTTTACCTACTTGGGTAGGCACTACATCTATAATAAGTATTTAATTAAAATGTACCTATTTAATAAATTTAAAAGTTAAAATTTAGGTACAAGCACTTATTAATTTTTGTTATTGTACAATTATTATATTAAAATATATTCCTATAGATATGGTATAATATATTACATTATGCATATGCAAGTTATACAAGTTATTTAAATAATAACAAGTTAAAATGAAATAATATTTGAGGCCTCAGGGACGTCCCCATTTTTCCCCAGGTAATGGGGCAAAACGGGAAAATTATACTTAAACCTACTTTGACCTTTAACACTATGAGACTTAACTGAATATTTAAAACATGCTAACATATTAATAACCATATCCTAAATATTACACAGTTCAAGTTCCAAATCAAAAACACAATTTTTGAGTGAATTATAGCTTCTGATACCTTAAGGTCCCCGTTCTGCCCCACCTTCCCCTACTGATATTTTCATTTATAACCACTGGAAATAATAAAATAAGTGCCAAATAAATGTTTAATGGTTGACGGAGTGACCGAGCGCTCGTCACCACGAGTCGGTTCGAACTAGGTCACAGGAGGCATTTTTCTTTTGGTAGTCACGGTGTCCGGAGAGAGAGGCCGTCATCCCCCGCCGGGGCATGGCACATACCTACGGATGCCCACTTAAAAATTCTGCCAAAAGAAACACACACGTAGGCATATGCCATGCCCAGGGGGGATGTCGCCATGTCGGCCTCTCTCTCCGGACACCGTGACTGCCAGAAGAAAAATGTCGCCCGTGACTGAGTTCGAACCGGTGACGGCGCGCGTTGCAACTGACACCTTAGTCCGCTCAGCCACTCTGTTCCCCAATTAAACATTTATTTGCCACTTATTTTATTATTTCAAGTGGCTATAAATGAAAATTGCACTAAACGCATATTATGCATAAATCCAATTTTTGACTTACTCTAACTTGGTCAGTTTTGAAAATAGAAAAAAACTTTTTAAACAATAAATGTTTAAAAAAAAATACTCTACCCGAATCTGTAGAAAAAAACTATGGTTGCCATTTAAAAAAAAGTAAGTCGTATTGCGCTAAACATTTGAAACTGGTCTGAAAATATGTATTTAAGTGCTCCCTATCACCTCCCGAAAACCCCATTTCAATAAAAAGACATCCATCTGAGATATTCAGTGGTACCCAGTGGCGTATTTTCAATTTTTTTCTGGGGGTGGTCCAATAATTCCAACATAATATAGATAGGTACTGATATATAGAAATAGTTTTTAATAGATTATAAGAATAAAAAATAGTTGTTTTATTATATTTTATAATTTTCAAGTACAAAATCCAAGTGTCTTTTTTTACAGTTTTATTTTTTTATTTGAAGACATATTTATTCCAATTCCAATTTCCAAACAATAAATAGATACAAATAAATTATAAATTATACAACTATAAAAAAATAAAAAAATAAATTTGATAGCATTTATTAAATAATTATGAAATGTTATGTTTTGTCAAATCTGTATTTACACCTATCACAAATGAGAGACAATAATTATTCTCAGTACACGTTGACAATTAATATTATTTCGATAGCAGTTTAATAATATTATGTTGTCAACTTCGTGTTAACACGTACAAATAATGAAAGGTTTAATTTGTAGAAATATGACTTTATGACGACAGTCGTCCATATCACTCTGCTAATCTCCATGGGCGTAGTATGCATGGGGGCTGTGGGGGCTACAGCCCCCACAGAAATTTATGTAGCCCCCTCAATCCCCATGGTCCTCATTTTTTACATTTTATACGAAAGGCGAAATTATAGTTTTAAATGTTATAATTTTCCCTAAAATTCGTCAAGGCTTCATAGTATAATATTAGCAGTGTAATGTTTATTGACAATACTATTGTACTTACATACATATACCTATTTATTTTTATCATAAACACATTTATTTATATTAAAAAAAAAATAGGTTTTCATTAGAAAGTTTAAAAATCGGTGTAGGAGTGGACAATTTTATACAATTAAAATATGAAGAAAGTATTGAGTTTGTTAATAAGTATGAGGTAACCTAACCTATGAAGTTTAAAACTATATATTAAGATTTATTTTTTATTTTTTAAATTTTTTTTCTAGAAAATATTAAACATAAGTCCAGAAAGATTGAAGGCTGAAATGATAGTCCTAAAAAATATGATCAATAAAGAAAATTATGAAATAGATGACATCATACCTGTTGTAGACAACAATATTTTTCCAAATTTTTATAAACTTTTGCAAACTGCACTTACTATCAAGGCCGGATTAAGGGGGGGTCTAGCCAGGGCGGAAGCCCCGGGGCCCTTTCAAGTACCAAAATGAAAGGGGCCCAAAAAATTTTAAGCTGATACATATTTTTCAGTGATTTTAAAGAATAGTTTTTCTATACTTCAAAAACCATTTTTTTTTTATCGACAAAAACAATACTAAATACCATTTTGTAGGAAAGGCGCATTTTACTGTTATCTAATAACTGTTAGTTAATATTTGTTGTAAATAAGTATAATGTTAATATATTTAAAAGTTGGTATGTAAATTTGAATTTAAATTAATGAAATATGAAGTATTAACTCTGTGGAATGATGGCAGAAGCTGATATGTACATTTTGTTAATTTTTCAATTATATCATTTAAATAGTTTAGAAATTTTCATTTTTATAAAAAATTTTTCATCTATCATACTTAATAAGATATATGTCTCTATTATGTGTGTGGTGCCATTTATATTCAAAGACCAAAACTGATAAGTCATTAGGTATTTGAAAATATATGTCGCGGCAAAACTAAGTTTGTAAAATGTATATACATATATCAGCTTATGCCGTCTTTACTTTTATTATATTACAATTAGTGAATAGTGTTTGTATATTTTATAGACATATAAATTACATATACTTACCTATTCATTTCATAATTTTATAATGCAATTGCCATTTGTGAAATAGAAAAATGTATCTTCCTGCGGGCGTAGCCAGTTTGTGTTAAAGCGTGCCTTGTCAAAAGGGCCCATATGAAATTTCAAGCCCGGGGCCCAATAGGTGCTTAATCCGGCCTTGCTTACTATACCTATATCATCTGCCTCATGTGAACGTTCATTTCCTGTTATGAGGCGAATAAAGAATTGGACTAGAAATACCATGACAAATGATAGATTTACAAACTTGTCAATACTCCATATCGAAAGAGATTTATCACATGCAATAGAATCAGAAAATGTACTTAACATATTTTCAGAAAAACACAGACGCCTAGCTTATGTTTGATTTAATAATTAAATTTTAATTGTTTTATCTTTTTTTTTTATATTGCAAAATAAAATGCCAGGTTAAGAAGAAGGCAAATATAAAATGTTTTTTTTTTTTTTAGAAAATGTTCTTTTTCTTTTTAATTCCAGTTAAACGAAAGGAGTTTTTTGAATGGTATATTTTTCTAGTCCTATATAGCCCCCACATATAATTATGCCAAACTACGCCCATGCTAATCTCTGAACAGAAAATAAATACTAAGTAGGTAAACATGGTTCTAAATGAATACTAATTGTCGGCCAGTTGACTCCAAAAATTACATTTATGTTTTATGTTATTATAAAAAAATAATAAATTCTTTACTGCTGAATCTCAAGATCCCTGTTTAGAAATGTGACTGTCGGAAAATCCTTTCTAATTGCACATCTAGTCTGATCTGGATTAATAGAGCAACCACTTTTACAAGTTTCAAGTTCGTACGTTTTGTAGTTTTTATGATGTATCGTCGAATGAGTGAGTGAGCGGACTTTGGCCATATATAAATTATTATTATTATTAAAAAAACATCTACTTAGTACCTACAATATATTTTAATCGGCCTTGTAAAAGATGCTTTTTAAAGTATTGAAGTACGCAGATACTTATATTGAAAATTATTTAAAATGCCTGTATGAATACTCAATAAAAAAGTATTTATAGATGCTTTCAAGTACTTACTTTCATTTTTTCATATAAGATATTTTTTTTAAGTACCTTATAAATGTCTGCAGGGGTTTTCATGTTCTACGTTAATTTTATAGAGTTGCATTGTACACCGACGTATGATTCGGTGTAACTATAAAATAATTATATATACTCATCTGTTTACTATTTGTCAAAGTATTTTAATTTTCAGTTGACTATAATGTATTATCAATTTTTTTTTTTATATCACTTGACCACAATTAAAATAGAAAATAAATGAGCTATAAAAATTAAGTATTTGAAAATTGGCATTTGATTTTAAGCACACGCGGATACTTTGAGAAAGCATTCAAAATACCTACGTATTTGATTAGATACTTAAGAGGAAGTCACACCCTCATGTGTTGTCTCAGTCTTACAAATGTACGACATAGTAACAACTGTTTTGCGTGGGATAACTCTCTGTGTTTGAAGTAATGGCTCCAAAATTTGCTGAGCATATAGAGTAGAAAATGATCTATGCAACAGCGTGCCTATATTTTAGATAACATAAATACAATAAAAGTTATTCGCTTCTAAGCATTTGGTTTTTCAGTACTTTTTCTCATTTGCGTATAACAAATGATTGGATAGTGTTATTAAAAAAAGATAAAGTTCTTCTTTATGTGTTGTGAAAAATTGGTTGTTCTACAGCAAATAATATGGTGCGAGAAAAGTTGACCAGCTCAAAACAGTTTTTGCGATGTTGTACATTTTTAAGACGGAGATAAGACGTCCAGTGTTGGGAAGAGATAACCAAAAAATCATCTGGATAAGATAACAGATAATTCATTCAAAATTTATCTAGATCAGACAAATTATAACATCATTTTTTTTTATCTGGAAAAAAATGGAAATACACATACATTTATCTAGGTAAAAAAATAGATAATTTGTTTTTAAATTATATTATAAATAATGTAATTAATTAGTAATTACTAATCAGGTAATATTTATTAATCAGTAAATCCTTATTGTCATTTCTCAACTAAAATTATACCTATACAATTTTAAGTTTTAACTTTTAGTACAACTTGAATAAAAATAAAATTACAAAACCGATTAAGTGGATGTCGCTCTGCTGTACAGTAGGTTACAAGTGGGTCATTGTATAATGGATTGTATTAAATTTGAATTGAATGATATAATATCATTGTATAAGAAAAATGGTTCTGAGTGGAGACGGTACCTATGATAACTCATAACGACTTTTCGTTTTTTAACTTTTGATTAGATCGAAAAGAACGATGTGGTGTTTCAAGTGAAATCGGCACACATCATGAAAACACAAGTCGCATTTCCGGTGTGCCAGAGACCGGTGAGTACTCGGTGCAAGATCGACTGCTCAAACGATGTCGTAATGGAATTGGCGACAAGTTCGAAGGAAGTATTTTTGGTTTACATCAATTCTGGAAATATTTAACTGTCATGAGCTTGTTTTGGATTAGCCAAGCAATCACTTGGAGTCTACAGACCCCATATGCTTTGATATTTTAGGTGAGTGATTCTAACATCAAATTCACTGATTTTCCTCTAAATCACCAGTAAATAATATTTGTTTTGAATTTCTGATCCGACTTCAAGAAAATATAATAGGTATATGTTTTGGCATATAATATTATAGTATTATACTATGGTTATCTGCTATCGAAAAAAATAATTTACCGGTGAAAATTACCAGTACATTGTTTAAAATCCAGGCCCCTTCGAGTTACCTATTCGATACAGTTTGCAAGTAGATAGCTCTTAATAAACTAAATAATTAGGGATTTAAAGTAGAACACTTATATTTTAAAAATTTTAAAACAAGTATATTGTACTGTATTTTATTTTTATTTGTAATTTGTTTCATAATTTTCCTGGCCAATTTGTCTAACTATATTAAGTACCTACCTACGTACCAAATTATTAATAAAGTATTTTGTATTAAGGGGGCTGCAACGCACGTATTTTTTATACGATTTAGACCAATAAGCGGTGGTTAAATTACACGTACTTCGGAATGTCTGATTTAAATTTTTGTTTGAATTCATTAATAAAATATCCATGCTTCTTAGGAAGTCGATTTTCAATTTTCAATTTAAAATTACCTTAAAATAACCATTTTTTTAGAAACCATAAAATAATTGCATTACATTTGTATTTATTTAGCATTGTTCGGGACTTCCCAAAAAATAATGAACTTTGTATTGAAATCCAGGCCCTCATTAAATGACTAACTAATGAATATTTTAATTAAATTATTCGAACATGTCAGTTGGTATAAATCCCTAACCTATAATCTATACCATGAACTAATATTTAATATATATTCTTTATAAATAACTTATAGTTAAATACTTAAATGTTATTTTACTTCATAAAAATAGTCGTCGGGCTGATTAACAATATGGCTCCCAAATTTAGCCACTCCAAAATATATTATACCTTGACTATTGATTTTTGGAAAAATATTTCGTGGACTTACGAAAACAGTAAAAATACAATATAGGTACACTATATAGTATGTTTTGGACTGGAGATTTGTGGTGTACGTCCTCAATATTTGTAAAAGAAGATATCGAGTTTCAGCATTCAACTGGGAAGAATTTTGTAAATCAGTCTCTGAGCATCTGCATGTTGCCGAATAGAGGGAATGACATCATGGTGGGAGAAAACAGAAGTTAGAAAGAGTCATACAAATGTATAACATTTGAAATTTTTTGTATATTTATCAGCATAAACGAATGATGTGTAAGTGTGTGTCGTGATGTTGACTGGCGTGGACAAAGCTTATTGAGACTTCTCTGGAATGACACTGTCAACGAGTAGATTCTCTGTTATCCTTATAGGATATGATTTTGGTTGATTCCTTCTTCTTGTGCATCGATTAATATGTGATATTAAAGTATTGTTATATTTTATTATTTTGTGCGGTGCGACAAAGGTACCGCTGGTATTTTATGGTTTTGTTTTGACAAAACGTCTTGATCGGAGAAGTATCGAAGGGGCCTTGAATTATATAATATATATGTATGTATGTACGTATATATATTATATATACGAAAGAATGTGTTCATGATTTTATAATATACGGTGTTTACTGGCGCCGCTTATATTTGTTTATGTTGTCTCCACTAAACGTCTGGTCGGAGAGGTATTGAATAATATTATTTATGTGTTGCATATGCCGCGTATATTATGTAAGAGGAGTGCGTATAATGTATAAATGTATGTACCTAATGGGTATGAATGTATGTATATTGGATCACCCACACTCCATATTATGTCATTATTTGTCTCGTGTTTTATTCTAAGTCTAAATATTATATATTACAATTATGTATAATGAAATATTTTATAAATAGTCAACGACTAAATTCATAACAAAAAATTTCAAATGTTATACGTCTCTACGTCTCTTTTCTCCCACCATGATGTCATTCCCTCTATTCAGCAGATGCGCAGAGACTGACGTGTTTGGACATATAGACTCTCGTGGGCTGGAGTATAGGTACAATTGAGTCAAAAACCGCGTCTTTGAGTGTCTAGCTGTCAACAGCGAAAGTCGATACCCGACTTTCCAATCTACCTAAATCGGATAGGTAGTGTACTTGACTGTCAGAATATTGGTACCATAGAATTTATAACGAAAGAAATTAAAAACGATGAATATACCTACTACTTACTAGCACTCTTCAAAATCGAATTTTTATTATCCTGAAATATTTACAATGTCCATAGTCCATATTTCAAGCTTGTGGAACGCTTCATTCAACGAATTACGTGAAACGCTTTATTCGACCACGCTTGTCGAATTTACCTTACCAGTTTTCCCTTCTTCCTGCACACATGTGTACTTTGTTCTGTGCTCGTCCGGTAATTTTTCGTATGTAAAAGAAAATATGAAAGTTTGAATATCTGAGTCACCTAGAATGAAAATCGATTTACGTGCTACTAAGCTACTTACCTAGGTAGACGATAATATGCCATCAGTACACCAGATGGGCAAACCACCTGTGGTGTGGACCTAACGGTAAGCGACAGACGACAGAACTCTTTAGTTTCAAAATATATTATAGCCCATTTGAAGTTTAATGTTTTTACTTAAAAATATATCACTCAGTATTTTTGTTTTTACTTAAAAACATCCCTCGATTTGTTATGTAATACTACCTTAAGTAAGTCTTGGACTAGAAACCAAATTTTAACAGCACATATTATATCATACCCGGCAATAAAACAGAAGAAAAGTCGGTTTTTAAACGGCTTTTAAACGACCGGAACAACCCACGAAGACAAAACTCGTCATAATTAAAAAATCACAATAATAATTATTTGTTATTATATAAAAAAATTGTTAAAATTGTTAACATTGATACGGTTAAAATTAAAACACTGAGCTTTTCTACATCTGGCAGAGCGACTAAAAATTTTAGAGACTTGAAACATTTTAGCATTAATTAATCAATGATTCTAGATAAGTACTATACTATTAGGTATTACTTAATCTATCATTTTTTGTACAGTTTTCAATACATTCAGACATTTAATTTATAAATATCAAAACTTAAACAATATAATAATTTATGTTCCATTAGTGACAAATAATAAATTTAAACAATGTACGGAAACAATAAAAATAATTTTCTACCTACATATTGTGTATATATAAAAAAAAACTGTGACTAACGATTTTTAATATTTTCATCTGCCTTTGAAACAATATACTAGGAGCCTTCTATTAAATTTTCAAGTTTTTTTAAGGGGCCTGGTCGCGATTTTTCAAATTTTCCGCAATTCTATAAAATTTGAAAATTAAATTTTATATTTTAGTTGCCACCTCAATCATAAGACTTTTCCACTAATCTACTACCCAATACCTATTTAGGGGGGGGGTTGATAGGGTGTATTATATCGGTCAAAACACAGTTTACAGGAAAAACTCTCACACCTCGTAGATTGGTCCGATTTCCGTAATTTTTTTGTTAGATAGAAGAATATTTTTTACAGGGCGCATTGGACTTTGATTTTTGATTACGTTGCTAAAAATAAATAATAATACAAAAACTAAAAAGTTGTAAAAATGGATTAAATTCAAACTTTTAATATAAGATTTCGAAAAATAATTTTGAAAATCCAAGTCCAATGCAATACGTCTTTCTCTATTTAACAAAAAAAAAATTACGGAAATCGGACCAATCTACAAGGCGTGAAAGTTTTTCCTGTAAGGCATGTTTTTGAGCAAAAAAACAGGTCGCGACCAGGCCCCTTAACCAACAAATAAAATTGTATTGATATTTCTAGAAAAAAAACTAAAAAAAATGAAAAATGAAAATGTCCCTAAACTGTTCAAAATAAATCAACACATTTTGAAAATGTTATCGTGTATAGAAAATGCAAATATAAACAACCAGTGAAAATTTCATGTATCTACGGTCATCTGTTTTAAAGTTACACCAACAACCAAATTCAATTTTCTGAAAATTCCCGTTTTTCCTTAATTTTTCTTTTGTTTTTCTTGGTGCTTTTGAAAAGTACTGGGAATTTTAAATTTTGACCTCCCCAATGCACCAACGATATTCACTTTCCAATCGAACAAGATACTGAAGTCGAAAATCGAAGCATTATTTCGACTACTTATCGTGTACACAGACACAAAAAAAATAAAAAAAAAAAAACACACATCATTGTAAAATCAATACATTCATCGTTTCACTCAGAATCTAAAATATTAGATTGGTACAAGGGACAAAATTAATTTTTACACAATAGTAAATATAGGTAGGTACATTATTTTTAATTATTTATCACTCAATCAATCAAAAAATGTACAACAAATATTATATTGTAATGTGGGTACAGATTTACGATACAATTATTAAGATACGATATAATTATATTCGGTTCGTTAACAATGTCCTATATGGTGACGGCGAATACAACAAATCTCTAAGGTGTTAAAACAATTTCCGCAATTAAATAACAATCACATTACGCTACAATTTGCAAGTAAAGTAAAAAATGTATCTTAGAATCGATACGACTTTATGTGTAATATTCAAATCATATAAACATCACCAAACGATACATAAGATAGAACTAAATCATCTTAGTTCATTAGTATAAATTAGAGTCACGTGGTACATACTTAGAATATATAAGTCAAAGTGTTATCGATCATCTAACACCATCCCTCAGAAATATTATTCAAGCACAGAAGGCAATCGTCACAACATACACACACCAGGTAAGTGATTTGACATATACATATTAAAATAACGCAGATAATATAAATAACATTAGGTAGGAATAACACAGTAGTGGGGCGACCATACATGGACATTTCCAATATTTATTATAATATAATACCCTACCTAAACTAATCTTATTTTTATAATTGTTATTTACTGTTCTATTAAAAATGTAATTATTAATATTTAAATATTTAAATGTAATTTTATACTTAGTGTACACTTGTAATGTAATTGGGCTCTTCCCGTAATGTTTGAAATAAATAAATAAATACACACGTATCTCACTAAAAAACCATTACCTTCCCCTACCACGTATTTTCCCCTTACTCCATAATAATATAATTGTGCTGGCTGCTTATATTATTATATTTCGTTGCCATGAATGTATTATTATAGGTTTGTTTGGGTTCAAATATATTTATCATAATTTGATTGTAGTTCGATTCTATTTTGCATTTTTTTCGTGTCACTGTATAAGTTAAATATTTTCGCTTCAAGTTTCGAATAAATAAATTCGCAATGGAGAGTCAAGTTACCACAGCGGCCGAAATTGATTTGAGTGTCTTGCGGCTTAAACCGGAACAAATAAAATTTTTAGACTTGGTAGTTTGCCACGTGTGCCCGTCAACTCCACGCTGTTCATGGTGAGTTACTTAGTTCACCTTGCGTTCACCCTTATTATAATATATTGTTTACTATGTTACCTACAATTAATATTATGTTCCTTATAATAATTGTATCCTAAATCTGTACCCACATTACAATATAATATTTGTTGTACATTTTTTGATTGATTGAGTGATAAATAATTAAAAATAATGTACCTACCTATATTTACTATTGTGTAAAAATTAATTTTGTCCCTTGTACCAATCTAATATTTTTTATCATAAACCTGTATGATTAAAATTACCTGTAACCTGTATAATATTTATTGTCTATTTTTGTCTATGACGATGGTGTTCCGCACCAACAGCAGAGACGTCTCTGCCGATCTTGGACAAACGCCTCACGATTGCTCGAAGAATTGGCCTACGACGCCTGATCTGTTTAGTGACCGACGTCTCTTCTAGCAGGTCGACGAAGCTCCCGGGTTTGACGTCATCCGACAAGCCTGGCGGCCAGACATCCGACTACAACTACGGACCTTATATTAGCACTAAGTGCTAGTCAAGGGCCGTAGAGGCATACGACCGCCAACCGACGGACCCTCCCCACACTGTTGCATGGCCAGTGGACCGCCGGAGACTGACGACCGCACGTCGTCTAAGGACCACGAGCACCGGACGCACACGGAGGAATTCACCGGCGCGCCCGTACCATCCGGCTAGGGCATACAGGTGCCTTTCGCCACCTTGGTGGGGCCGCAATCTATCCACGTTGCTTTCCGTTTTTGGTCACGGAAAACCTTCGCTGCATATAGCTCCAACGATAAGCTGGGTGTGCGTTAAGGAGTGGCTGTGATTCCTCGGCCGGCTGTCACCGTACGAGTCCGCACTCGGCCGCCTTCCC
>CARXXK010001110.1:38534-101838 GCA_949089665.1 Macrosiphum euphorbiae
CCATGAAGTTAGCCCCCCCCCACTTTGACGGATTCACTTCAAACAAACTCCAATATTTAGCAAATTAATTGCAAATAATTGCAAATCGGTTTTTAGAATTTGCAAATCAAAATTGTATTTTTCGTGCTTTATTTTTGCAAATATTTTTTTTTCCATAATTGTCTATTATATTCCATCATATAATAGACTAAACTTAGTTTTTAATACACATAGATTAAAATAGAAATATAGAATAAGATTTTTTATCAAGTATAGATTTTTTTATAAATATTAATTTATTATTTTATGAAATACTAGCTGATCCCGTGCACTTCATTGCCCATTAAAAATACCAACGCTATAAAACTAATAATATGTTTTTTTGTACAATATAACGGTTACCATAACAACAATTTGAAACCAATTATTATTATTATTATTATTATAGCTTTGAAACCCACGGCAACCATATACCATGTATAAACAAAAATTTCCATCGGAAATCTCAAAATCCCTGTTTGAGCACGTCCCGGTGTTGGTCCTAATTTTAACTAATTTAACTACATTTTTACTGTTTTTATAATATTTTTTATATTACATTATCATGTTTAAATGTTGACAACTTTTAATATTTTTTCAACAAAAAATAACAATTATTAATTATAATTCAAAATGTATTATTCTTATGTATAAGTCCATAGCGTCAGAACTTAGTTAGGCCTTCGGGCCAACGGCTCAACGCGACAACGCCATACGAAAAAAACTAAAATTACAGGTAGGTCGGAATATTATAAATTATAATACTTAAGTACCACATAACGTATTATGTAATGTTCGACCGAATGTCTCCACGAAAATTCGTTATTCATAAAATATTTATCAGTTATACCTATAATAATATGTTAAATAATATTAATTATTGATTTAAAATATATCATATTCTGATATTCATTACAGCGACTCAATGACGAGATATACCTACATACGATACTCACTATGCTTCAGAGCAATTTCCACGGTTTTTAACTTGTCATTTTAGAAGTAATGACAGTGTTTCAATAGCCAGTTTAAAAAATATAGCCATGTGTTTTTTTTTACAATATAAATGAATAAAACTATTAAACAAAATTATTATTTAAGATAGTGACTATATGGTAATTTCTTTTCGCGTTTCCTTGTCACTCGCGTGCTGTATTCTTTTGGGTTTTTCTATTTTGTACGTAGAAGCTCGGGTGTCGTCGATTTGCGTTTACATAATAATATTATGTGGAGGACTTTACCCAATGAAAACAATATTATTTAGTTAAAATTACAGTGACTCTGTTCTCTTTTGAAGTCCAGTGCAGTCGCCAGTCGCATGTTCCTATATTGTATTTAATTGCTAGTATATTTTACGATAGCTTGTGCATTGTTGTTATTTTATTTGAAATTATTGCATCTTGTGAAAAATGGTAAGTATAGAAATATTTAAAGTTATTAAGAATAGTATGTACCTTTTATTAAAATAATATAATCAATGTATGATACAGCCATACAAGATATTCTTTTAAAACTAGCGTTTTCAAATTTTTGGGATTTTAATTTTTATATGATTTAAAGAAGTTGTTATACTTAGTTTGTTTATTATTTTTTATTTATTTTTTAAATATTCGTTTAGAGTTATTTTACAATCGGTACCTAGCACAATATATTTTTAAACGTTTGTACTTGTGAATAGGTAAGTATTAAATGTTAGCTTAATAGTAACAGTTCGTTATACAAAAAAAATACAAACAAATTGTATGGTTTGATAAAAATATCAGCTATACTAAAAAACGGACCTAACAGACTTATTTTTTCTAAGGACTAAGATCTTGTTATAATAATATAGTTGCCTAGGTATAAAGAGTTATTTTACTATACTGTAAACGTTTTTTTTTAGAGGTATAGACCGAATTAAACAACATAGGTAGGTACTGTATTATTTAATATAGTTACCTACTACCAGGGGTTAAAGTGGGGGGACGCAGGAGGACTCAGTCCCCCTACCTCTGACGGTGGTTAAAAAGCGTCCCCTTTAACAAATTAGGACTTTATACATTAGACATTATACATACAATTATATATGGAACGCTTAAAACTATATGGAGACATTAGTCCCCTCTGTAGTTTTTCCCCACTTTAACACGTACATGACCCCAGCCCCACCCATTAAAAATTTAACATTTTTTTTTCTCAAAATTTAGCAGTCAATTAGCAACAATTTGCAATACTATTTTCACAATTTGCAAGCCTTTAGATAAATCATAAAATAAAAAAAACTAGGGGCCATATCATCGAAAACACATTTTTTAATTTTTCTTGAACCAACATTTAGCAGCCAATTAGCAACAATTTGCAAGGTAGTTGTCGAAATTTGCAAACCAATATTTCGTCCGTAATAAGCATTTCCGAAATTTGCTCATGTCGCCAGCCCCACGCCCCCACCCCGTAACGATATAATGCGATTTTCTACTTGCGATTTTCGACTTGCGATTCCTTCAGATTTTTTTAAATAGCCAATTTAATATAAAATAGTTTTTGAATTTACTGTGCATTTCGAATTCCATCAGAACTTAATTCTTACGGCGCAAAAATGTACGAAAATTGGCAAATAAGAATCTACTATAGTAATAATAACTTTTTTTTAGTTAATTATATTTATATGTCTTAATTAATATTTTTACCTGACGACCATGATTAGGTTAGTAGGTTAGTTACTTCATTACTGTATTTTGTTCACTACATTTTTTAACTTACATCCAAAGGCCATTATTATGTGAACTTAATATATATTTTGTCACGATATTTAGGTGATTATAGTACGTTCAATAATTACCACTCATTACCTTTTGCCTTTTATTAAAAAATTCATAGGTACCTTACTAGATAATAAGCTTAGATCGTTAATTTTTTGACTTCCTGTTGGTCTTCATAATAAATATTATTAAGAGTCTATCAATAAATCAATTAAGATTTAATTAACGTTTTCATGATTATATTATTCACACAACCTTGTTTTTTGTAAAGTATGTAGGTACCTACACAAATTAAATAATATTTCATTTCTTAATCTAAATAGTAAATACGTTCGTATATATATTTTTAAGTTATACGTTTATCATAAATTTATAACCATAATAATTATTTTTTAATGTCGTACACTCGTACTCGTATTAGTACGCCTCGTGTGTAATCAAATGTTATTTTGGTAAATGTTTTTTTTTCTTAGTGATTCTAAAAATAAAATATTGCCTATAAATGGACTAGACATTAATAACTGCTACAATACTGTTATCAATATTAATTATATATCGATGTTTTGTAGAATAATAATTTTGGTGAAACAATCGTTTTAGAGTTATCAGTGATGTTTTCGATTTTTTGTAAACAATTATTTAAGAATTGTCACTTGTGATTAATTCCTTTTAATAGTCATATTCAGACATTCATTGTTTTTTCACAATTACATCTTAATTTAAATTATCTGGGCGGTGTTCATATTTTGTGAAATATAAAAGGACGAAAGCCAGCTATTCCTTCGCATGTTGTTGTAGAAACAGTGCTCCAGTTTAAAGACAGAGTCATCATTACCGATAATGGTGAAAAAAGTAAGTGAAAAGTATTATTTTAAATAATTTAATTTACTATAATCGTACGTACGACATACCTCACTAGTAATTAATTTTCTTTTCTTATTTGGTGGGTTTTTTTTTTTAATTAATCAATTAAAATCGACAACAGCCCCGGGTGCCATTATTTTATCGGCACCAAAACTTTATTGTCAGAAATTTGTTTGTATAATAATTTTAATTATTTTAATAACAGTATTATATAATATAATTTAGTATAATATTATTATATTATATATTATATAGTATTATGCTGTTTAAATTGTTTTTAATTAATATTAAGTTGCAGTTTTATATAATTTTATTTTATTTATTCATGAAGAACTTACTTTAATATGTTACAAAAAAAACAACTTATATGATGAATTTCATTATAAGCAAGGTTTAAGTGACATAAATTAAAATGTATTTTTGCGCATAGAGGATCAAGGAATTACTAAACAATATTTTAAAAAAAAAGTACATATTGTAAAACAAATATTCTTTTCTGTGCTCAAAATCTAAAAGGTTAATGAGGATCTATCTACCATATCTCCCATATCTCCCATGGCTCCTTAGGGGGGAGCAGTTTTTTTTCACTGGGACTTACTGGGCGCCAATTTTTTTTTGCACCTTGGCGCAAAATGTCTAAATGTGGTACTGGCTATATTCTTACGAATTACGATAATTCATTATACAAATATGAGACAACCGCAGAATATGTATCTTCAATTGAAGCGCCATTAGATAATAAATATTTCAAATTGTATAGATTGTTAAGGGGCCTCGCAATGACATTAATTTAAGGAGAATCATTTAGGCAATTTCTAACCTCGTCGTCGCCACCCGAGATATATGTGTTGGTCGTAAATGATTATTAGTGTGTGTGGCGTCCATGCGGGTCAATTGTAGCGGTGCGGGAGAGCTCTCGCACGCACTCTCACCCAAATGTCAATAAATAATATTGTGATCATGAAAAAATGTTTATTTTTCACTCAAACATACGATTCTAATTCCCACATTACGTCTCAACGATTACCTCGATTTTCATTCTGACAAAATATTCTTATTTTCCACAGCATGTACTAGGGATCGATCGAGGCACATTTTTAAAATTGTATTTAGTTAATTAAATATTTAAGTTGGAAATTCTGTACTTTTTTTGAATTTTTTACAATTATTTTTATTGCACTTAAAATTACAAAAATTAAAAATGTGGCTCGATCGTTCCTTTGTATATATTACGGACAATCAGAATATCTTTTCAGAATGAAATTCGTGATAATTGTCGACGCGTATCGTTGGAATTAGAAACGGTAGTTTTTGACAGAAAAAAGACGTGGTAATGAGGCCTCTTAAGAGGACGTGATACTCGCATGTGTTGTCTCCATCTCACAAGTGCATAACATAGCAAATTTTACTCAGTAAAACACGTGTATCTCCCTTAATTTAAAAATTAGAGTAAATTAACCTCTTATAAAATCTAAAGGTAAGATTATTATATAGACAATCTCATGGGCTTTTTTTTAATATTTTGATTTTTAAGCTAGTTATGAGTACTTTAAGATCTATAAACAATTTACAATTTTAAAATACTCATAGCTCGCTTACAAATTAAAATATAATAAAAAGCCCATGAAGTTGTCCAGATAATAATCTTACCTTTAGATTTTATAAGAGGTCAATTCACTCTAGTTTTTAAACCAACGGAGCTACACGTGTTCTGTTTTGCGTAGAATTTGCTATATCACGCACTTGTAAGACGGAGACAACACAATTGTCATGCGAGTATCACGTCCTCTTAATGCATATTGAAAGATAAATAAAATAAAAATAATTTTCAGTTTGGCGCCCCTCCCGTGCTGGCCCCCAGGTCACCCATAGCTTTCGCCGTCCCTGATTATAGGACATTGCTCATTTTTTAAACAACCAAAAGTATATTTTACAAACCCACGTGAGTGGCTATGGCTTGGTGCGTTAGCTAGGAATGCGACTGGGAGTAAGTCGGCCACAGCTACTAGCTCCCGGATGAATGACCACCCGTGTTCATAATAGTTAAAACCCTTAGCTTACCACCATAACAACTGTAACAAAAACCTTCTGTACCAACCTCTTACCCCTACCCCAGTTCATAACCCCTACAACAGCTAAAGGTCCAACTGCCGGGCTAAATATCAAAAAAAAAAAAAACACTGAAAACCGCTAATATTAATTACTAATTGTTATATTTTATATTATTTTCAATTTAATCCATCAATTTAATTCAGTTTTCGACAAAATAAATTTGGTTTTTTGGGTGTTACTCTTGTTTATGAACATTAGCAATATCTATATATGGTACATTTTTTAATTTTTTGACCTACTCATAAGCATGAGAGGATTTAGACTAAAAAAATTGTTATCTGAAAATGCCCTTACACAGATCAAAACGAGTTTTATCTTATAGTAAATGATAAAATAGACATTCAGTGTAAATTTCAAGAATCTAATGTAATTTTTTGAATTACAGCAAAATAAGGAAATCGAGTGAATAACCAATGTTGTTAATTTTACATTTTTTTTTTTTTTGATAAAAGTATAGAAACTTATAAGAAATCTTGTATTAATTTTTCAAATCATTTAGATATAAAAAGTAAAATTGTATGAATTCCTAGCTCAAAATAATTTTTAAATATTTCGCGGTTTTTACGTATTTTGTGAAAGTTTGAAGTTTAAACGCTCATATAAAATTATTTTTGAGATTTACTATTAACTTTTTTTTAAATATCAATTAATAAAACTTACCAAGAACCTTGCATTAATTGTTTAAGTGTTTTGACCTAGCCAATATTATTTTATCGACATTAATCGAAAATGTCATATGGCTATAATTAGCTACAACTAGTTCAACACGAGTCAAAATATTTTGAAATCGTTATATTCATTGAAAATGTCATATATCTATGATCATAACTCATACGTTTTAGAGTTTAACCAAAATCGATTTTGTCGAATTTTAGATTCGGAGCGGAGCGATGAATGTATTGATTTTACAATGAAAACCAAAGAAAAATTAAGGAAAAACGGGAATTTTTAAGCAAAATCGATTTTTCAGAAAATTGAATTTGGTTTTTGATGTAACTTTAAAAAAAATGACCGTAGATACATGAAATTTTCACTGGTTGTTTATATTTGAATTTTCTATACACGATAACATTTTCAAAATATTTTGATTTATTTTCAACTGATTAGGGACATTTTCATTTTTCATTTTTTTTTAGTATTTTTTCTAAAAATATCAATAAAGTTTTATCTGTTTCGCCAAAAAGTGTAAAAATTGAATACAAGGATCCTGATATATTGTTACAATATGAGTTGAAAAATATTAAAAATACATAGGCACAATTTTTTTTTGTAGGCATTTAAAGATCGAATTTTGACAAAATTTATCAAATTTAAAATTGAATAGTTATTTTGTTTTGGTAATAGTGATTTGTCATTGCGACCATTAGACGATACACAAAATACCTTACTTATAACCGATAACAACACAAACATCTAAAATATTATTAATAACTATTATTGATAAAAATTTTTTTTAAATATATAAGATATATTAGTAGTTTTAAATATTTGAAATAAATTTATAAACTTTCCAAGGGGGGTGGGGTTTGAACCCAATAACCCCCCCTTGTCTACGGCCCTGCTTGAAACTTCTAAAGTATACTACTATATATCTATGATAGTATCAGGGTTTGTTGTTAACGTATAACGCATTATAAGTACCTAATGGATATTGTGATATGATTAATTTGGTATTTACTATAGGGACCTATTTTAGGTCAAATTTTATATGTGTATAATATGTCTTATACCTAGACTGACATACCGTCTCCGCTCAGAATCGTTTTTCTTATACAATGATATTATATCATTGAATTCAAATTTAATACTATCCATTATACAGTGACCCACTTGTAACCTACTGTACAGCAGAGCACCTTTTTTAGTATTGAGGAGAAGTAATGCTAACGCGGTTCCTCTTCCGTCCCCGAATTACCTCCAATAAAAAAAAAAAAAAAATGATTTTTAGTATTTGTTGTTATAGCACCAACGGAAATACATAATCTGTGAAAATTTTAACTTTCTAACTTTCATGGTTCATGAGATACAGCCTGGTGGCAGACGGTCGGACGCACAGCGGAGCCTTAGTGATAGGTTTCCGTTTTACCGTACGTAACCCTTAATAAATGTATGTCCGTGTGCGTGTGCGTGTGTGTGTGTGTGTGTGTGTGTGTGTGTGTGTGTGTGTGTGTCCATATTACCATAGCAACTATATATATATATATATATTATTTTGAGATTTCCGTCTGTGAGTGTCTCCATATTACCATGGCAACCAATTAAATATTATTTTGAAATTTCCGATGGAATGTTTTGTATATAAATGGTTGCCATGGTGATATGTATAACATATTATTCATATAGAGTTGTCAATTTTAATGGGCAACGTAGTGCACGGGATCAAATATTTTTATATATATAGATAGATTAGACCTCTGGGCAGAAGATAGGCTAATTTAAAAAGGGAGAGGACCAACACCGGGACGTGCTCAAACAGGGATTTTGAGATTTCCGATGGAAATTTTTGTTTATACATGGTATATGGTGCCGTGGGTTTTAAAGCTATAATAATAATAATAATAATTGGTTTCAAATTGTTGTTATGGTAACCGTTAAATTATACAAAAAAAACATATTATTAGTTTTATAGCGTTGGTATTTTTAATGGGCAAAGAAGTGCACGGGATTAGCTAGTATTTCATAAAATAATAAATTAATATTTATAAAAAAATCTATACTTGATAAAAAATCTTATTCTATATTTCTATTTTAATCTATGTGTATTAAAAACTAAGTAGAATAAAAAAAAATATGATGGAATATAAAAGACAGTTATGGAAAAAAAAAATATTTGCAAAAATAAAGCACGAAAAATACAATTTTGATTTGCAAATTCTAAAAACCGATTTGCAATTATTTGCAATTAATTTGCTAAATATTGGAGTTTGTTTGAAACGGATCGGACAAAGTGGGGGGGCTGACCAAATTTGCAAAAAAATTCGCCAAAATTCCAATTTTGATTTGCAAATTCTAAAAACAAATTTGATAGGTATTGAACCCAAAGGTAAAACTTAAAACAAATGTATTAAAATAAGTATTTGTGTTTCAATACTTTCTAAGTATTTGTATTTGTTCTTAAATACTTATTGAAAAAAGTACTTTAAATACTATTTAAATACTTTTTAAGTTGATGTATTTGTATCTCTATTTAAATACAAATTAAAAGTATCTTTTTACAAGATTGCTGTGTTATTCCTACCTAATGTTATTTATATTATCTGCGTTTTTATAATATGTATATGTCAAATCACTTACCTGGTGTGTGTGTTGTGACGATTGCCTTCTGTGCTTGAATAATATTTCTGAGGGATGGTGTTAGATGATCGATAACACTTTGACTTATAATATATTCTAAGACGTATGTACCACGTGACTCTAATTTATACTAACGAACTAAGATGATTTTGTTCTACCTTATGTATCGTTTGGTGATGTTTATATGATTTGAATATTACACATAAAGTCGTATCGATTCTAAGATACATTTTTACTTTACTTGCAAATTGTAGTGTAATGTGATTCTTATTTAATCGCGGAAATTGTTTTAACACCTTAGAGATTTGTTGTATTCGCCGTCACCATATAGGACATTGATAACGAAGCGAATATAACCTAACCTGTGACAAGTTAATATGCAATAGGATATAATATAATCATAATGTCCTAATCACACTACACTAGCAATTGATTATTTTAAATTGAAGGTATGATGATTTAGGATAATAATTAACAAGGCATTGAATTTAGTAATATGAGACAACTAACTTAGTGACCATATCTGAATATTCGAATGATACAACACACATATATAAGTTCATAACACAAAAAAGTAATATATGAGCATAAACGAATGATGTGTAAGTGTATGTCGTTATGTTGACTGGCGTGGACAATGCTTATTGAGACTTCTCTGGAATGACACTGTCAACGAGTAGATTCTCTGTTATCCTTATAGGATATGATTTTGGTTGATTCCTTCTTCTTGTGCATCGATTAATATGTGATATTAAAGTATTGTTATATTTTATTATACGGTGTTTATTGGCGCCGCTTATATTTGTTTATGTTGTCTCCACTAAACGTCTGGTCGGAGAGGTATTGAATAATATTATTTATGTGTTGCATATGCCGCGTATATTATGTAAGAGGAGTGCGTATAATGTATAAATGTAGTTACCTAATGGGTATGAATGTATGTATATTGGATCACCCACACTCCATAATATGTCATTATTTGTCTCGTGTTTTATTCTAAGTCTAAATATTATATATTACAATTATGTATAGTGAAATATTTTATAAATAGTCAACGACCAACTTTATAACAAAAAATTTCAAATGTTATACATTTTTTTGACTCTTTCTAACTTTAACTACTTATAAGAAAATACTATAGCTTTTTTGTTTTTTTTTGTAGCACTTTCCAATCGTTTTTAATAATTAAACGAAACATGTCAGATAGACAGATATTATAATATATTATACTGACCATAAAACCGATCAACGATGTTATTATAATAATTGTATACTCCGACCCACGAGAGTCCATACGTAAACCGCGCATCGAATAGTAATACGCGACGTCTCTTTTCTCCCACCATGATGTCATTCCCTCTATTCAGCAGATGCGCAGAGACTGACGTGTTTGGACATATAGACTCTCGTGGGCTGGAGTATAGGTACAATTGAGTCAAAAACCGCGTCTTTGAGTGTCTAGCTGTCAACAGCGAAAGTCGATACCCGACTTTCCAATCTACCTAAATCGGATAGGTAGTGTACTTGACTGTCAGAATATTGGTACCATAGAATTTATAACGAAAGAAATTAAAAACGATGAATATACCAAATTATAGCACTCTTCAAAATCGAATTTTTATTATCCTGAAATATTTACAATGTCCATAGTCCATATTTCAAGCTTGTGGAACGCTTCATTCAACGAATTACGTGAAACGCTTTATTCGACCACGCTTGTCGAATTTACCTTACCAGTTTTCCCTTCTTCCTGCACACATGTGTACTTTGTTCTGTGCTCGTCCGGTAATTTTTCGTATGTAAAAGAAAATATGAAAGTTTGAATATCTGAGTCACCTAGAATGAAAATCGATTTACGTGCTACTAAGCTACTTACCTAGGTAGACGATAATATGCCATCAGTACACCAGATGGGCAAACCACCTGTGGTGTGGACCTAACGGTAAGCGACAGACGACAGAACTCTTTAGTTTCAAAATATATTATAGCCCATTTGAAGTTTAATGTTTTTACTTAAAAATATATCACTCAGTATTTTTGTTTTTACTTAAAAACATCCCTCGATTTGTTATGTAATACTACCTTAAGTAAGTCTTGGACTAGAAACCAAATTTTAACAGCACATATTATATCATACCCGGCAATAAAACAGAAGAAAAGTCGGTTTTTAAACGGCTTTTAAACGACCGGAACAACCCACGAAGACAAAACTCGTCATAATTAAAAAATCACAATAATAATTATTTGTTATTATATAAAAAAATTGTTAAAATTGTTAACATTGATACGGTTAAAATTAAAACACTGAGCTTTTCTACATCTGGCAGAGCGACTAAAAATTTTAGAGACTTGAAACATTTTAGCATTAATTAATCAATGATTCTAGATAAGTACTATATATATATTACTATTAGGTATTACTTCATTTATCATTTTTTGTACAGTTTTCAATGCATTCAGACTTTTAATTTATAAATATCAAAACTTAAACAATATAATAATTTATGTTCCATTAGTGACAAATAATAAATTTAAACAATGTACGGAAACAATAAAAATAATTTTCTACCTACACAATACTATTATAATTATTTTTTTTTACATTGACATGAAAATATTATTCAACACATTTATCATTTACAATTATTACAACTATGAATAATAATATGTAATACAATTATTTTGTTTTAAGTTTACCTAAATCATGACTTATAATTAAATATAATAGCCAGTATGCAGGTACATAATATTTTCTCCTTAAAAATAGTAAAAAAAAAATACTTTTAACTATCTCAAGACTTAACTTTTCTGTAAGATAAACATTTATTTAAAAATATGATTTGAACAATACAACAGAGACGTCATTATAATTAATACAATATTGTAAGAAAAAATAAATATGAAATACTAAAAATATATTTTTAAAAACTTAAATAACTTACGTCATATGACTTAGTTCGATAACAACCAATCGTAACTTTCATGCCAAACACCGCAATCGAGATACTATTTTGTTATAAAATTTCGAAATCATTTTTATTTATACTTAAGAACGAATATTGTGTATTAAAATTAAAAACTTGGTATTGACATTTTTTATTAGGTACATAATACTAGTATTATAAGTGTCAGTTTTATTTAAATATAATTTCTGTGGCAGTGTAAAAATCATGTCAACAATATTAAAAGTGGTTTCCAGAAATATTAAATCATTTAGTAATTTTTTTTCTTTTCCTGTACACTATGCCTTTATTAAAATTTGCAGAAACATATATTTTACAAATTAATAATTTATTTTGTTGTTAATCAAATTATTTACATTTTCAATTTATTTCCGGGAGAAGACTTATTAAAAACCAGGTAAGTACCTTTTATCATTTTGTGGTTTTCATATTAATCGACCTATTATTTAACTTAATAAATATTACATGGAGAATACCCATTATTTATGAGCCATACGCAAATAATTCAAATGTCCTCTCTCCGCCATAATATGTTTGGTACATATATCCACCGACCAAGCCACCAATAGATGTACCTGGAAAATGAAATAAAATATTGCAACAAGAATAATAATTATAATCACATATTTTAACATAATAAGGATATTATAAAAATTAAATTAAAATCATAAATCTGTTTTCTCAAGTTGGATAAACTACATTAATAAGTCAGTTGGCCATTGTGTTTAATGAGCAATACAGTAATAACAGATTGTAAATTATAATAAATTAAAAAAATTCTTCCCAGTTGAATGCTGAAACTCGATATCTTCTTTTTCAAATATTGAGGATGTACACCATAAATCTCCAGTCTAAAACATACTGTATAGTGTATATTGTATTTTTACTGTTTTTGTAAGTCCACAAAATATTTTTCCAAAAATCAATAGTCAAGGTATAATATATTTTGGAGTGGCTAAATTTGGGAGCCATATTGTTAATCAGCCTGACAACTATTTTTATGAAGTAAAATAACATTTAACTATAAGTTATTTATAAAGAATATATATTCAATATTAGTTCATGGTATAGATTATAGGTTAGGGATTTTTAACCAACTGACATGTTCGAATAATTTAAATAAAATATTCATTAGTTAGTCATTTAATTAGGGCCTGGATTTCAATACAAAGTTCATTATTTTTTGGGAAGTCCCGAACAATGGTTCTCAAGTACAAATCAATTTTCATGCATCAGAAAATTGAAAACTTGAACTCTTATTTTGCATTTTTCTAAAATAATTTTAAGATCAGTTTGTCAGTTTTTTGTGTATATTTATAAATTATATTATGCATTTATAGATTAAAATCAATATTGGCAATTCAAAATTTTAGTTCAAGAAATATTGTCCCAACCCTCATCATTCAATTTATTGGTCGATCGTTCAACGTTCTATTTATGACATCGATACGTTGAGAACGTCTTTATCTATCTACGATTAACGGCTGTTTTGCGTCCGGGACTCTCACGCTATTAGGCATGGATTATAAATTATAATATATATTATATACGTGGGCAGCGGTTATCATCTCGACTTAAGGGCTAAGGAGGTTTCTCTGCTATAATGAATAGGCAGTGGCACACCTGTATAAATATATAATTGGCCTTTGCCCTTTTCTTTTTAGTCATTTTTAGTTCAAATTTGGACGCAATTACATAATAAAAAACCTAAAATAACTATTTTAGTTATTTTGTGGTGATTGTATAATATTATTCATGGGTATTTGAAACTTCTAAAGTACACTATTATATATCCATAGGCGTGTCTACGGTGGCAGCCTAGGGTGCCTGGGCTGCCCCTTCAATTTTTGAAAGGTACCGGTCAACCAAGTTTTAAATTAGAAGGGTCACAACATTTATTTATTTTTTAAATTTGATTTTTTTGTGTGTATCGTTATAATTACCATTTACTTACAAGGATATGTCCAACAAAATTAGGTAGATGATTTCTTTATTTAACATGTATTGTCAAATTGATATCCTGACTTCGGAAATCGGAAAAATCGCTACTATAAAGACTTGAGACGGTATGTTCCGCATATAGGTATTATTGATATTATTGTCGTATTATGTTTGATTTGTAGCTAGATGGTGTAATCCAAGGCTGTAAATGAATAGGGATAAAAATTTCCGAAAAAAAAACCCGGGGTTTTTACCGTTTTTTCGGAAAAATTGGGAAAATTTGGCTTCATTTAAAATTTCCGGATAAATAATAATAAATAATTTAAAATAATATAAAAATATATTATCGTATCCCGCATTTCCGCCAATGATGTTTTGTTGTTAAGTATTTTTCTAATAACTATTAATTAATATTGTCATTACTCATTTGTCAATCGTGCGCTGTCTATATATTTTTTACAACTTACAAGTAATATTAATTATATAACATTTAAAAATACAGGTGATTTATTTTCGGGGAAATACGTACACCCTCCCACATAACGGTAACTATGTTATTTTTAAAACAAATATTGAAATAGCCATATTATATTTTTAATACCTAGTTTAATTTAAAACTTTAATACAATAATACATTGATATAACCGTATTGGCAAATGTGAAATAACAATGACAGGTTTACTTATATATATTTTACAATGGTTTTTTTTACATAGGTTATATTTTGAATTTTTAAGCTTAAATTCAATTTTTTAATTTTCCAAAAATTTGGTTTTTTTCCGAAATTTTCCTGCATTTTGATTTCTATAGATGAATAATATTTTTGAAGTTACTATAGATTATTATTGTAAATAGATAATTTAGACTTTTTTTTAAATAATATAAATATTTCATTATGGAAAGGGGCTTAAAAAATACGGTTTTGGGTGTATAGAGCTTTTTTCGGTTCACTAATAAGGTAGCGCCGATCATTAGCTATGCTGCCCCTGCCGATGAAGTCTAGTCACGCCTATGTATATATCTATGGTAATATTAGGGTATGTTGTTGATGTATAACGCGTTACAAGTACCTAATGGATATTGTGATATGATTAATTTGAGATTTATTATAGGTCAATTTTTTTTTTAATACCATAGATTTGTATATGATGTCTTAAACCAAGACTGACATACCGTCTCCGCTCAGATCTTACACATTGATATTATTATATTATTGAATTCAAATTTAATACCATCCATTATACAGTGACTCGCTTATAACCTACTATACTTTTTTTATTTGTCCTATTGCATTTGTAATTAGTTAATAATTTCATAGTATCATACCATAGTTTTACGACTACTATAAAAATTAAAGCGATGTTTTCAAATAGCTACGCAATCGAAAATTATGAATTAATAATAACTATATAGATAAATTGTATAATATTTTAAATTGGATACCACAAATCCTTATAATTACATTGTTATTTGGAGTTATTGTTTTATGGGATAGAAATCTAAAATACTATATTATTATTTAACACAAAAAATGTTAGCTACAACTAACTCTACTAAAGAACATTGTTACATAGATTTATTATACGAATAATCATATTATATAATATTATAAAATAGAAGCCCATTTCTTGTATGTACGTACGTGTATATCTCAAAAAGTAGGTAGGTACCTACCTATCGGGTTTTGGAACAGTTTCACTAATTAATAGGCCATGTCTCAGGGAAGGTTTTCATGTATAATACATTACCTAATACTTCTTAGAAAGATGCCAAAAATAATATAAATAAATATTAAATGTTGTCCATCGGTAATCGCATCACTTTCCAGTTAACTGTTTTTTTTTTGCATTGAAGTTACGATAACTTAGAAACCATTGTATTAAATTGTCAAATGTTAGTAATGAAAAGGAAATATTTTTAAAATTTCTACCTAGGCACAAATAATAAACGATCCTTTATATTCAGCATTTGGTCATTTATATAATATTTATTTATATTTTATGACAATTTCACGGTTTGGTACCTACCCATTCAGCGTTCTTCAGCATCGTATATTGTCAAGATTGTCGCCGCCAAATGTTAATTTGTCGGGTATTTTCAATAAAACAGACGTCTACATTCGGGTAGGTGCGATGGGTCTAACCTGTTGCGCTAATAAATATATATTAATTCAACACATCGATAATAACTATCCATAGGCCATAACCCATATAAATCATATAATAATATATACTATTATAGGTATAATGTTGTGTATAATAAAGTCTTTGATATTATAATATGACGATTAAATCGACTTACAAAAAAAAAATATAACAATAAAGAGCCCCTTTTGTGACGATCGACGGCGACACGATTATTTACCCCAATTACGTGTTACACGGTCGTCAAATAATAATAATAATATGACACAATAGCTGAAGGCTACCGTCACCTTTACACGTGCGCACGTATAGCAGCACGAGCAGCTGCCAGCTGATCAGTGGTAGCACGCTCCAGTGTGTATAGAAATATTACCGAAATTACCTTTTTGACCTGTTAGAAGTCTCGTGCCACATATTAATTCCACTCAGCTTTTTTACGTGTTGATTCAGCCGGCTATCGACTAGGACGAACTTTTTTAAACGTCGATTCCGACGACTGTCGTCTGTCTATCGAATCCGCTGAATATTTGTAAATTATTTACTTAAATAATAATAAAACAAAATTGTAAAAGGCTTTCATTTCCATATTTTATATGTTATTGTTATTTTATGACAATATATAAACAATGACATAAGTGTATATAATATATTATGGGTTTATGTATTATAATATATTATTAGTGGCGTTGCCAGTTGAGGGAAATTGTATTTCTATATTAGCTAGGGTATATAATATAGCTAACAATTTTTGTAAAATAGTTTGTAAGTTTAGATATACGTAAATTGTATTTTTTTTCGTTGTACACTCAGCGCGCCGGTCGTACACTAGTCACACGTGTGTTCACGACCAACGCTCCCAGGCC
This sequence comes from Macrosiphum euphorbiae, assembly GCA_949089665.1. Classification (NCBI taxonomy): domain Eukaryota; kingdom Metazoa; phylum Arthropoda; class Insecta; order Hemiptera; family Aphididae; genus Macrosiphum; species Macrosiphum euphorbiae. Next base: position 55,472 of record CARXXK010001110.1, read on the forward strand.
CGCCTCCAGCGGCAATTTCGTTTTCTCGGACTTAACTAGTCTAGCTAAGTTGTGCTTCTTTTCCGAATTAGCTAATAACAAGTTCGCGTACAGGTCGGTGTCGATTTTGAGTCGGCCTGATAACTCAAACCCCCGTGGGTCCACCGGCAAGCACCGCCATAAGGTCTTGCTGGCCGCCCGACTCTGGTGAGTACTTTAACCTACAAATATCCGACCACGCGCTTTCCGCACGTCCGCGCATCCCGAACAAGCGCCGCCCGGAACCGGCGGCCGCGAGTGCTTCGCAGACCCGCGCGTGCGGGCATCTACGAAAGTCCCCGTACCTCCGTGAGTACTTGTCCAAGAACAGCGCGGACGACACAGCCCTGTAGTGCGGACCACCCCGCACTACATACTGAAAGTCCCCCCCCGCTTCACCTTTTTGGACTAAGTATAACTCCACGGCCCTTCGTGCTAGCGACCCCGCTCCTTCACGGAAGATTTCGGTTTTAGGACCCCAACAAGTCCCCCTCCGCCGCCCGCATCGGACCACTCTTCAAAGGGATCTCCGGAACCGACAGCCCGATCCCGCCGAAACTCGGGGAACCCGTTAGGGACCTCCCCAGGACCCAGCCCACCAAATCTCGCGGGATTCGGGAGGGTCCGAGAAAAGGGTCAACACCCCCCCCCCCTCCGGGGCTGCGGCCCGGAAACATGTCAGGACCTGGCCAAAACCCTCCCCACCTAGATGGGATGAACGACCAAAGCAGTCAGGGCGGGCCTCTGCCCTGGGATGTCACTCTTGACCGCTTGTCTGAGAGCTTGCAGGCCCCCCCCCAGTCAGCAGCCGAGCAGACGCAAAAAAGGAAGAACGGGACCTCAGGAGACCCAGTCGTCAGTGAGTTGGAAGCCTCGCTCCAGCTTGTTAGGTCAAATCTGCAGACGGCTCTAAGAAACGTCAGGGACGCCAGGTCGGACCCCACCAACAAAGGGCTAAACGCGGGCAGGATGCTCGAGTTGATGGAAACAAGCCTGGAGTGCCTCAGCAAGGTGCTGACCAGGAAAGGCCACCTGGTCACCTCTCCCCCAACATCGCCAGTATCTAAACAAGCCAAGGTCGCAGAAACCAACCAGCCAGCCAGGCCACCCATGGCCGACGCTACCACCGACACTAACACCAAGCTGGTGGGACAGTGATAGGACAATCGAGGCGCGGGCGGCCTCCAGGCGCAGATCCGTTCGGAAATCCGCTGACCCTGCCCAGCGCCACGCCCGCTTCACGGAGACTGAAGACGACACCGCCATGGACACGGACGCCATGGAAACGGACGCCGTGGTCACCTGGGCCAACGTCACCAAAAGACGGAGAAGAACCAGGAAAGCCACGGCACCCGAACCCCGCCCGCCTGCCCCCAAGGCCCCCACGAGGCTCACCAGTGTCGCGAAGAAGCCGCCCGCAATTTTAATCAAGCCCGGAGACGGGAAGACCTTCGCGGATACTGTGCGCTCAGTCCGCTCCTGCGGGCTCACCACACAAGATCTAGGCACGAGCGTCTCCATGCGTGAAACCCGCGACGGATCATTGCTGCTGGAACTGCCCAAGGGGGCGAAATCCGCAGCGGCAGCCAAGACGATCGCTGAAGCCCTTGGGAGCAAGCTCGGAGACTCTGTTGGGAGAGTGTCCCAACTTGGCGTCCAGGTGGAGGTAGAGGTCCTTGATCTGGACGCTGTGTCCTCCGCAGCCGAGGTGCTGGAAGCCCTCCGCGCAGCCATTCCTGGCGAGAACGATCCAGCCGCGGCAGCCGAACGCGAGGCGATTTGTGACGTCCGCATATGGTCGGTCAGAGCCGGCCAACAGATCGCGACGGCCAAAATGAGTCGCTACGCAGCCTCCAAAATCACCAAGGTCCCGGTAGGCTGGACAATGTGCCGAGTCCGCAGTAGGACCCTCCCCCCGGTAAGGTGCTTCAGATGCCAGGCCTTCGGCCACAATTCCAGAATCTGCACGGCACTAGACAGGACGGGCGCTTGCTGGAGGTGCGGCGAGGCCGACCACCTCATGAAGGATTGCGTGGCCGGGGAAGACCGTTGTCTCGCGTGCGAGATGGCCGGTCTCAGCAAGACGAGCCACAAACCGGGTTCGGGCGCCTGCGCGGCGAGAAGACAGGCAGCCGGCGCAAAGGCCACCCCCACCCAGCATGATGATTAACTTTCTCCAAGTTAACCTCAACAGGAACTGGGCTGCAGAGCAGCTCCTGTTCCAGACAGCTGCCGACTCGGAGGCGGACGTCCTGCTGCTCAGCGAGCCGAACTATAAACGTGGACGGGAAAGCACGTGGTGCTTAAGCACAAATGGACTGGCAGCCATTGCGGTCACTCAACGGACTCCACTCACTCACGACGGACATGGCGCGGGTGACGGTTTCGCTTGGATGACCTTTGGGGAACTGACCGCGTTCAGCTGTTACTGGAGGCCCGGAACAACCCTACAGGAATACGATCGCTTTCTCGGGCAACTCGATGCCGCCATTCGCGCCAGGGGCAACGGGAAAATCATCCTGGCAGGGGACTTCAACGCGTGGAGTACGGAGTGGGGCTCCAGAGTCAACAACCCGAGGGGCCTCCTCCTGTCAGAACTCGTCAGCAGCCTCGGGCTGATCCAAGCGAACACGGGCTCTACTCCGACGTTCGTGAGGGGCACGGCCACGTCCGTGATCGACGTCACCTTCTACCGCGGCCTGGACGTCACTGGGTGGCAGGTCCTGGAGGCTGACTCCCTCAGCGACCACGCTTACGTCAGCTTCAGCGTGACCCAGGAGCAGCCCGCATCGGTACGACAGCCACCGCCTCACGAACCGCACCGAGGCTGGTCCGTCAGGCAGCGGGATGCCGAAGCGCTGGGTCAGTACTTCAGCTCCACCCACCTGGATCCAGTCACCGGCCCAATGGGAACCGGCACGGCCCTGGCCTCGGCGAGAGCCATGGACGAATATCTCATCGGAGCCTGTGAGGCGTCGATGCCGAGGAGGAGACCGGGCCCCCCGAGGAAACAACCCGTTCACTGGTGGACCACCGAGATCGGGGATCTCCGCCGGAGCTGCCTGGCTCTCCGAAGGGTATATCAGAGTGCCCTGAAGCGCGCAGGACAACCCGGAGTCCAGGCAGCCAGAACGGACTACTCCGCCGCCAGGAGAAACCTGCGACGCAAGATTGGAGAGGCGAAAAGGAAGTGCTGGTCTGACCTGTGCAGGGTGGTCGACACCGATCCATGGGGCAGGCCGTACAAGATTGTTATGAGAAAACTCGGCACCCGAAATCCGGGAGCGGACTCCAGGGGCAGAGAGGCCGAGATTGCCGACACCCTGTTCCCCGCGGCTCCCGTAACGAACTGGGACGAGGCCCCCTCCGTGGCAGTCCACAATATGTTTGAGACGTTCGACCCCGCGCGTGACACCCTAGAGCTCACCAGAACCATCCCGCGGTTCACGAGAGACGACCTGACGAAGGCAGCCAAGAGACTCTCGCTGGGGAGAGCCTCTGGACCGTCTGGCATACCAAACGAGATCCTGAAGGCGTTCGTGACTACGGATCCAAGTAGCGCTCTAAGGGTGTACAACGACTGCTTGCGCGCCCTCACCTTCCCGCCCTGCTGGAAGAGGGCCCGACTTGTGCTGATCCGCAAAGGCCCAGACAAGCCGGCCGAGTCGCCTTCCAGCTACAGGCCGATATGCATGCTGGACACGCCGGGGAAGCTCCTCGAGAGGCTGCTCCTGCAGAGGCTCGAATCACACCTCGATGCTAACGGGGGAAGAAGGAGAGCCTCGAACCAGTACGGTTTCCGCAGGGGAGTCTCCACGGAAACAGCCGTAAAGAAGGTCCTGGACATCGCCGCGAGCGCCGCCGATGGGACAGGCACTAAGGACTTGTGTGTGCTGGTAACGCTTGACGTTAAGAATGCGTTCAACTCCCTTCGGTGGCCCGTGATCGATGAGGCTCTTCAGAGCAAGAACACCCCGGAGTACCTGGTCGAAACGCTTCGGTCATGGCTCACGGACAGAGAGCTACTAACCGGCGATGAGTTGACCCCGAGACGAGTCACGTGTGGCGTCCCACAGGGGTCGGTCCTGGGTCCCACTCTGTGGAACGTCGCGTACGACTCCCTACTCGAGATGGAAGTCCCCAATGGCGTTCACCTGATAGGATTTGCCGATGATTTGGCTGTGGTCGGAGTGGCTAGGACGGGCCAACTACTTGAGGACGTCGTCAACCCCACCCTGGAGGCGATCGACGAGTGGATGTCCAGAAGGGGCCTGGAGCTCGCGCACCACAAGAGCGAGGCGGTGCTCCTGACCAAAAGGCGAGCCTTCGCTCCTCCTCGCCTCGTGGTGGGCGGGCACCACATCGAACTGGCCAAGAAACTGAGGTACCTCGGTGTCATTTTGGATCAGAGGCTGACTTTCGCGCCCCACATCAAGACCGTAGCGGAGAGGGCCTCCCGCTCGGCAGTGTCTCTGGCTAGGATAATGCCGAACACAAGGGGACCGTGTCAGTGGAAACGGAGGCTCCTTTCATCGGTGGTCGAGAGCCAGTTGTTGTACGCAGCACCGTTGTGGGCCACACAAGTGTCAAAAATTGCAAGGACCACGGCGAATCTGATTCGGCCCCAGAGGAAAGCCGCTCTGAGGGTGATACGGGCCAACCGAACAGTCTCCGATGAGGCATCCCTGCTGCTGGCGCGCATGCCACCGGCGGATCTAGTGGCACTAGAAAGGATGAGGATCAGAGACCGGCTATCTGCAGCCCCGGACTCCAGGGCAGTCCGCACCTCGAAAGCGGCCATCAAGCGCGAGGAGAGACGGGCGACCCTCACGCTCTGGCAGGCAAGGCGGGAAAGCAGCAGTAAAGGTGAGTGGACCCGCCGCGTGATACCCAACGTCAGGAGGTGGATCGAGAGAACGGTGGTGGCGGTGCCCTCGTCATACCACATGACCCAAGCGCTGACGAACCATGGCTGCTTTCAGCAGTACCTGGCGAGGATGGGCAGGGCCCCCAGCGCCACGTGCAACCACTGTGCTGGGAACTCCGACACAGCAGAGCACACACTTTTTGCGTTCGAATATTGGACCGGACATCGCGCGGAACTAAAATCTCGGCTCGGCCACCAGCCGACCGCCGCCAACCTGCCCGAAATACTGTGCGGACCGGACTTCGACGCCCTCCCCGCGGACCCTGAAGAGAGAGCCATCCTCCTGGCCGAGGCTGGCGAAAGGCTCCGTCTGTTTTACAAGATGGTCGAGTCCATAATGAGCCTCAAGGAGGAAGAAGAAAGAGCTCGACAGGCGCTGGAACGAGGACAACCAAGGATTCGATGACCTGAACGAGACTCCAGGCCGACGGACCGAAACGCCGAGCCGTGAAGTAGTCAACCACCAGCTCAATACAACGCCTTAAGCAACCATACTGAAATGTTAGTTCCCCGAGTAACACTCCCTGACAGCCGCATACTACACTAGCAACCGCTAAGGAAGGGCTGCCAGGTCGTGGGAGCGCGTCCAAGGGCGCAGTTATTGTATTTAATTTGTTGATGTGCAATAAACGATGGGGGCCGGAGAAGAAGCAATGTGAGCAACAGTTCCTTCTCCGGCTCTCGATTAAACCGGAAAAAAAAAAAAAAAAAAAAGGTATAATGTTGTGTATAATAAAGTCTTTGATATTATAATATGACGATTAAATCGACTTACAAAAAAAAAATATAACAATAAAGAGCCCCTTTTGTGACGATCGACGGCGACACGATTATTTACCCCAATTACGTGTTACACGGTCGTCAAATAATAATAATAATATGACACAATAGCTGAAGGCTACCGTCACCTTTACACGTGTGCACGTATAGCAGCACGAGCAGCTGCCAGCTGATCAGTGGTAGCACGCTCCAGTGTGTATAGAAATATTACCGAAATTACCTTTTTGACCTGTTAGAAGTCTCGTGCCACATATTAATTCCACTCAGCTTTTTTACGTGTTGATTCAGCCGGCTATCGACTAGGACGAACTTTTTTAAACGTCGATTCCGACGACTGTCGTCTGTCTATCGAATCCGCTGAATATTTGTAAATTATTTACTTAAATAATAATAAAACAAAATTGTAAAAGGCTTTCATTTCCATATTTTATATGTTATTGTTATTTTATGACAATATATAAACAATGACATAAGTGTATATAATATATTATGGGTTTATGTATTATAATATATTATTAGTGGCGTTGCCAGTTGAGGGAAATTGTATTTCTATATTAGCTAGGGTATATAATATAGCTAACAATTTTTGTAAAATAGTTTGTAAGTTTAGATATACGTAAATTGTATTTTTTTTCGTTGTGTACGACAACGTTTGACGATTATTTAAATAAAAATAATACATTTGCTATTATATGGTAAACTGAATGTACCTATACTGGCTATACTATAAATTAGAAAAACTCTGTAAAATATGATACATCGGTTATTGTTTAATAAACGGTCGGCGAAATCAACATAAATAAAATATATCCGGTGGAATCAATGGCCGAAATAAATAAATATTAAATGTTGTCCGTCGGTAATGGCATCACTATCGAGTTAACTGTTTTTTTTTTTTTGAATTTAAGTTAGGATAACTTAGAATCCATTGTATTAAATTGTCAAATGTTAGTCATGAAAAGGAAATATTTTTAAAATGTCCACCTAGACACAAAAAATAAACGATTTCAGCACATCGCTAATAACTACCTATAGGCCATAACCCATATAAATCATATAATAATATATATTATTAGGTATAATGTTGTGTTCAATAATAAAGTCTGATGCCGTAGTGTCTTTACTTTTTGTGTAAGTGTATCACACGTTAAATTTGACAAACATATAATAATATAATAAATGTATTTAAATGAGATAATAATTTGACTCATAATACTATAGTTACTTTATACTACCTACTGTAATATTTGTTAAAATAAAAAAAAATAGAAATAATAATCTATTTTATAACATAAATAATAAATCACATATTACCACCTATTGTGCTCAAAATTATGGTTTAGAATTATTTACATTCAGCATTTATGTTAGAATACCTTTTAATACACCATGATTTCATAATCCCCCTTTGCATGTTTTACAAAGTTTGACAGTCTTGTGTAAAATGGGTCGAATTCTCTAGGCATTACTTTAGACTTCCGATGTCCTGCTGTAATTTCTACAACATATATAATACAAAAATGAGGTTATGGATTTTTTTTGGTGACATAAGTAAGCTATAGACAATGATTTAACCGTCCAATATTTTAAATAAAACACTTTCAAAAAATGCTGGCTTAGTTTTGGTGCCTTTTAAAGTGAACTCCATTAATAATTGTTTAGTAATAATGATGTGTACTCTAGAAATCGCTGTGCCTATTTCCATCGATTGGATTTTTGATACTACCGAATGCAAGTGTACAATCTACAACAAGTTACAAGAATTAATAATTTAATAATTTATTATATAATAATATTTACCACATTTGAGTTCACTAGCGTACCTACTTTATCTATTTATAATCCATCAACAATATACAATAATTTAATTTTCATATAACTATTAATTATAAATAAATAAAACCAGTTAACTGAAAACTGAATGTTGGTCAATCATATTTTTATAGTATTAAAATTATATTTTACTCACCAACTTTTGTTTATGCTCAACATCTTTTAACATAATGACCAATAGGTACATGCGATAATGTTCCATTGTCGTCAAAGGTAATAAGTGTTGTAAACAACCTCCAATTTTTGGTAATTCTACAAGTTTACGAAGAGGCCATTCTCCGTTTATTGTAATCAAGTGATTGCCAATAATTTTCAAGTTGTTAGCCATTTTTTGTTGCACAAGATGGCAGGAAGGCGAAGAAAATGAGGTGCAGTAGATTGTGTAATGTTTCTGAAAAAATGTTTCACAAATAGTAGTATAGTAATAATATTCATAAATTAAAATAATCAACAAGTGGTTGTTCTTTCATTGAAATTAGGAATATCTTGTAGTTTTACACGATCTGAATGTATATCTATAATATATAGTTAATATATTTTAAGAAGCTGATTATATTATTTAATGGGTGTATTTTTTAATTATTTATGTCATACTGACTTGTCAACTTGGATAAAAAATCAATTTTTTTTGTTTTTGACACGCCGATACTAGTTACTAGTTTGCCATCCCTGTTCTAGACCAACTACGCAAATATGAATAGGTACCTATATATTTTGTTAAATTTTAGAGCATAATACAACGAAATAACCACAACTATGTACGTGTTGACCACAATATAATGCAATAATAATTACAATAGTATATAATAATTAATATTATATAAAATAAATACCAAACTTACTTGTCTCGAAATCAATGTAGGTATTATAGTTGTCTACCCTACACTTTACAGCGTATGAAAATAAAATAAAAATGACTTTGCGTTCAGCGTTGTACCAAAATATACTATAGCTATCGTAATACAGACATGGATAGCATAATACAGACAAAGATTTATTGTACCTACAGTAGAATCCGTGTAAGACAATATCCCGCCTAATACGCTCATTTTTACGAGTCAAGTGTTTCTGACAACGTTCAACATAACCCGTATAATACGATTTCACGCTTAAGATGTGATTTTTAACTGGTCCCTATGAGAACGTAATACTTCTAAGAGGGTACTACACGGATATTTGTCTTACAAGGAAGTAACATACCAAATTTTATGCTCTGAACAATCTCTGAATAATATCTAATGCATCTTAGTAATAAATAATAATTAATGTTTAATAGGTTTCAAATTCAATATGAAAATTTAAAGTTATTAACGACTATTCATTTACAACAATTCAACAATATTGTTGTATTGAAAATCGATGAATTTTTTAAACTATTGGTTAATTAATCAGTATATTATTCATGTAATAGTTACATATATAATATATATTATATAAGTTATATTATACTAGTCAGTCTTTAAAAATAATTTACAATGTAGTTTGACAACCAATATTGTGTACTAACACATTATTGTTAATCTTGTATTTTTTATAGTAGCGTTGCAGTAGACTGTAGGGTATTTCAGTAGTTTTGGCAACTGACCTGATCGAGTTACCCTGTTGGATAAGGATGACAGCTTGGTTTATTACTTTAGATACTTTATGTTCAAATTTGGAAAAAAATGTATGTTTACAATTTTAGTTATTTTATTGTAATTCAAGAGTATTATTCATGGGTACTTAGAGAGCTGTACCCATTCGCTCGCCTTTTTCAACTATATTTTTTATAATTTACATATAAAATTAAATTAAAAAAAACAAACACATTTTAACCACACCTGTCCTAAGTCTGTATGAAGTTGGAAAGAACTCATGTTTTTATATACGGGTGCCATCTGGCATTTGACAATTTGTTAAACGGAAGCCGTTTGGGATAAACGGTAGCCGAATGGGCAATTGTGTTATTATGTATAGTATTTGGCGTCTGCTCGGGCCAGTACCCCCACAGAGACGGTCGCGGTCACCTGTTGATGCACATGTGTTTATAGCATCATTGTACGTTTTTTCCGATTTATTTGTTATAACTTATAATGAATGACGACGATAAAACAAACGTGTCCGTTAGTGGTGGGGCTTTAAAAGTGTTCACTGTTCACTTTCACCCGCTCGGCGGGGATATAACAAAACAGCGCAGATTAATAATAGTTTTTGACTTAATATTTTATACTGTTGTAGTTTGTTTTATCAAACTGACAATAAATATTTAGGAGGTATCAGTTAGGGTTTTGTAAACTACCTTCTATCCACTATTTGTTCGGAATCTATTACGAGGATTGTTGTTATATTATAAATTATAATACCTACCTACAATATTGAATATATATTATTATTTACGTTTTCTTATAACTTATTAAATAGAGTAATTTTTAATCTATATGAAATGTGTTATACCAGTCATTTAAAAATGTATGTCTTGGTTAAAAATGGAATACACACCTAAGCCCTACCCCTACGGTTTGTTTTGATACATTTAAATAAACTTGCTTATAATTTATATTGTGCAAATATGCAATTAGCCTTATAAAATTGAACAGATAGTTAATTTGTGGTTTATAAAATTAGCCAAGTTGGTTTGTATTTATTATTTTATAACCATAACGGAACTACGCAAGTATATAAATATAACTAATATGATATACAAATATTTGATTTATATACAAATACTAAATGTACATTTGCACGTATTATATTTTTCGCAGAACCCACGCGATTCGCAGAGGGCGCTTTATGTCTTTAAATTTATAAATTTATTACAATTAGGTCATCATTAGTGTCGTATACAAGGGGGGCATGCGGGTCGGATCCCCTCCCACTGGCTTTAGAGTGAATCATCTTCCATAATATTGTGTTTGATGTGAATTTTGAATCAATTCAAATTATATTCATTGTTTCTTATTGTTCAATATTTTACTATACTCTATTCAGAATGAGAATTCCCACCCGCTTGACGAAAACTCGTCTTGTTCGTGCATGTCTATTACCACCAGTTGGTGCTGATGTTTGTTGTGCCACCGCCGCCCACTTGCCGCAGGTGTATACGTAGTGATAACCATATTGGCGATTGAAAGCTTATCAATTATCAGGCCGGCGGGGGGTGGATCTGTAACGGGGAACATGTAGACCAACATACGAATGATACACAGCGTCAACGTTACATCTTATTACTTTCAATCGCCAGTCAAATAACATTATTTTATTCTGTATTCTGTACCTAATAACATTAATGATTAATATTAGTGCCTAGTGGTATTTAACAATATTATTAATTATATTATATTATCTATGGGTAAACGTACGAGAAACATGGCAGAGAAAAAAAATATACGTTATAACAATATAATAGGTAATAATTGTATCATTGCGATCTTGTTATTATGATCGTCTGTATACACGGCGGCGTCTGTCGATAGCCCCCGCTACGGTCATTATTTAAGGGGCAACGTTTAGGCAATTTCTAATCTTGTCGAAGCCGTCCGGGATCTATGTGTTAGTTGTAAATGATTATTAGTGCGAGTGAAATTAAATCCTCTCTCGTACGCGCATGCACATATCAATAACTCGATAACCATATCAATTTCACTACACGAATTTTACAAAAACATACATTTGTTTTGACAACATTTAAGTTGGTTAACGTTGTCTGATTTGATTCTGAAAAAAATATTTGAATTCAGCAGAAAAATATCCGTAGATCGTACGAAACATTTTCTGTTTTTAATATTAACTTTAATTTTAATCACGATTCGAAAAAGTTGATATTTTCAAGTTATCAATCACAGTTTACAATAATATAAAATTTAGTTTTTACAAAGTGCTTCGTAGGATCTATAGACGATTTTCAGTGAGTTGGTACTATAGAATTTATAACGAAAGGAATTCAAAACGATGAATATACTAGCACTCTTCAAAATCGAATTTTTTTTATCCTAAAATATTTAAAATGTCCATATAGTTCATATTCCACGCTTGTGAACTTCAACGACTTACGTGAAACCTTAACAGACCTTACTTGACCTTACCAGTTTTCCCTTCTTCCTGTGTACTTTGTTCTGTGCTCGTCTGGTAATTTTTCGTATGTAAAAGAAAATATGAAAGTTTGAATGTCGGGCTATCAGTCACCTCGAGTGAAAATCGATTTAGGTACGTGCTACTAAGCTACTTACCTAGCCACCTAGGTATACGATAATATGCCATCACCTACACAATAATATAATAATTATTTTTTAGATTCGGAGTGGAACGTAGAATGAATTGATTTTACAATGATGTGTGTTTTTTTTTATTTTTTTTTTGTGTCTGTCATCACGTTTTAGGACAGTAAAAGTGCTTGGATTTTCTTCAACAGTAGCTTTTCTGATAGGAAAGTGAATCTAGTTGGTACTTTGGGGAGTCAAAAGTGAAAATTTCCTAGTAGTTTTCCAAATTGGCGTGAAAAACAAAAAAAAAATTAAGGAAAAACGGGAATTTTTACAATAAAATCAGTTTTCGAAAAAATTGATGTTGGTTTTTGGTGCAACCCTTAAACAAATTACCGTAGGTACATGCAATTTTGACCGAATGTTTATATTAGCATATTCTATACACGATAACATTTTCAAAATGCTTTGATTTATTTTGAACTGTCTAGGCACATTTTCATTTTCCATTTTTTTTTAAGTATTTTTTCTAAAAATATCAATTAAATTTTATTTGTTGGTTAAAAAAGCTTGAACATTTAATACAAGGCTCCTACCATATTGTTACAATGGCATTTGAAAATATTAAAAATCCTAAGTCACAGTTTTTTTTTATAAGCATTTAAAGTTCAAAAATTGACAAAATATTTAAAACGCACAAAAATTAGCAAATTATTTTAAGTTAAGAATTCGTAAAAATTTTTCTTTTTAAATCTAAGGTTTTAAAATGTAATACAAGATTCTTTATAAGATTATCTAACTTTATCAATAAAAAAATGTCTATAAGAAAGTCAAATTAAATTTTTATGAGCGTTTGAAATTCAAATGTTTACAACATTGGATATTCACTCGATTTCTCATGTAGCGATTTGCTTATTTTGTTGTAATTCAAAAACGAATAACTGTAGATACGTACATGACAATTTCACTGAATATTTATATAAGCATTTCCTATACACTGTACAATTTTTAAAATATTTTGACTCTTTTTGAGCTGTTTAAGGACATTTTCAGTTTCCAAATGTTTAGTGTTATATTCTATTAATATCAATAAAGTTTTATCTGTTGGGCCAAAAAGTGTAAAAATGTAATACAATGCTCCTGATATATTGTTACAATAGCAGTTGAAAAATACAAGAGCACAATTTTTTTTTAAGCATTTAAAGATTGAATTTTGACAAGAAGTATCAAATTTAAAATTAATAGTTATTTTGTAATTAAAAATGTATAAAATGTTGAAATTTTATATCTTAAGATTGAAAATTTAAAACAAGATTCCACGTTTTTTATTAATTCTATTACCAAAAAAATCTAAAAATACACACACAGTTAATTTTATAGTCATTTTAAGCTCAAATTAAAAACAAAATTACATATTAAAAACAATAGAATAACTATATTTTAGTTATTTTGTTGTGATTGTATAATATTATTCGTGGGTACTTGGAACTTCTAAAGTATACTATTATATAATATCTATGATAGTATCACTGTTTGTTGTTGATGTATAACGTGTTATAAGTAGGTACCTAATGGATATTGTGATATGATTAATTTGGAATTTATTATAGGAACCTATTATTTTTATTTAATTATAAAGGTTGGCTTTTTTATTTGGAAGAAATGATGTGGTAATGGTAAAATAAAATTGTGTAAGCTAGTGAAAGCAAAGTGCAATAAGGGGAAAATATACATATTGAGGTATCACTTTTACAACGGAAAGAAAAAATACGTTTTCTCATTAGAGGGGGCTTAAAAGTTTTTTTTTGACAATGAGTAAAACTAAACTGAGAAAAAAGGGCCTCTAAAATAATATGTGTAGGTACTACCAAAATCGTAAATACGCCTCTGTTCATAAGTATAATAATGTGAGATTAATTATTCATTAAATTAGTCATATTATTTGAATCTTTTATTTGTGGATCAAAACTATTTATCACAAAAATATTAGGTACTACGCGTTCAGTGCCCTATTATTTTTTAATATAGATATAATTAGGTATTATATGGAATTTATATAATAGGTACCTAATGTATGCACAAAGCCCGGGAAACACAATACTAGTTTCTGACTTGACACTGGACAGCTACCTACTCACCTGTGTCAGTGGCGCAACCAGGATTTTTTTAACTTAATCATATATTATATCATATATGAGTATAATCTACCATCTATATAATATAACTTGACCGATTGAGATAAGCATTTATTGATCGAATTTTGACAACATTTATCAAAATCTCGAAAATTATCAATCATTGTAATTAATAAATTATAAGATGTTCGGTTTTTATAGCTAAGGATTGCAAATTTAAAACAAAGGTTCTCATAAATAGTTCATACTGTAACAAAAAATCTAAAAAATATATGAAAACAGTTATTTTTTACAGACATTTTAAATTCAAATTTAGACGAAATTACATATTAAAATCAATATTAACGATCTTGGTTTTTTGTTGTTAATTAAAAATATTATTCGGGGATATATGAAACTGAAAAATCAAAATATTATGGCCTATCCATACAATCTACCATAGTATAAGGAATAAGAAGTATGCTCAATGATAAGACTGTGCATATTTTAAGGGGCAATGAATAATTTATTCATAAATTCCATATAATTTAATACCATAGATAAGTATATAATATGTCTGATACCTAGACTGACACACCGTCTCCACTCAGAATCGTTTTTCTTATACAATGATATTATATCATTGAATTCAAATTTAATACCATCCATTATACAGTGACCCACTTGTAACCTACAGGACAGCAGACATCCACTTACCCACCTTTTTTAACATGAAAACATCACTATATTTAGATTACTGTCAATTACCATGTTCGTCGTCGTAAGTTATGATTTTTAATGAATCCAATACTTCATGTACACTTTGAGTATTACATAGTTTTGATGGTAGTTTTGATCGTCTTGAAAAATTTATATACTTTTACGAAAGAAATTCATATTGGTTTTATTTAATGTATCTGTGTTGATTTTCTTAAGTTTACAATGTATTAATTTAAGTGGCTGTTCACAAATCTCATCCTGTGCTTTTCTTTTTAATGAATTACAAATAACTTGTCTAACCATAATGTCTTGTACGTAAAGTGTTGGGAATAGATAACTTAACTATTATCTAGATAATGATAAGAGATTATTGATAGAAATTTATCGAGAGAAAGATAACAGATAAATTTAATTTATCTAGATAAAAAAGAATAGATAAGCAACTTTTTTTTTATACTTGATTACTTGACATAAACTATGCATCTTCATAGCCAGAATTCTCCTAAGTGGAGGAAATCACTAGGTACTATATAATATTTAGCCTTGCCTGTATACTTCATAGATCAAGGGGGGAGTGGGAGGTTAGACTCGAAGTCAAACCCTAAATATGTCACTAAATTAATGAGTATTCTCTTTTAAAAATTCCAAAATTGTAGTGCACATAATGATATTATTTACACCATTGATTTTATAATGTTTTAATACTAATGATTTTACTCAAAATCAATGAATTAACTTATTATGTACATTGTACATTGTACCTATTACTTATTAATAAAATAAAAAAAAAACAATAGAACGTACCTATGTTAAGTTTTAATTTGTATTAACACTTTAAGTATACTTCCTTAGATTAGTTAAAAATGTTAAAAAAAAAAAATGGTGTAGAATACCTACTTCTGAATTACAATATTTATAATTTAGAAGTAAAAGAGATTTACATAATATGTATTTAAATAATTGAAATGAAAATATGCATTTAGATTTGTTTATTTAGTTAGGAACAAATAAATAAAAATCACACATATTTAAAAACCAATTTGTACTTTATTAACCACTAGTTTAATACAATATACTTTATATATAATTATTATAATAATTATATAATATAATATATATATATATTATATATATTATATAATATACCTATTATACCTTTATATTCAGATATCTACAACAGAGTAGGGTTTATGATAAAAAAATATTAGATTGATATAATCTAAGATATAATCGAAGAACAATTAACAGACTTTTGTAGTGAACAAGTTTTAAAGGCTAAACAGGTGCAAACGCTTAGCCCTGTCCTACCCTAAAAACGACGCAAGACCACTTGCAAGTCAGAAGTTGACATCGCCCTGTTAGCGAAATTATTGAGATCGGCGGCCATTCGACGCTCTCTAAACTTTGTGCTGTCTGTTCCGACTTTTTCTCGTGCCTCTAGATTTGTTTAAAAAGTCAGGCAGAGAAAGGTCGTTGCTGCGACATTGCAGCTGGGTCCCGTCCAGGAGCCAACGACGACGATTTGTAAACGACCGGTTTTGGACATCAACCTCGTCGCCGTTGAAGACGTGTCTGCAGGAGGACAAGAACCGGAGGACGAGGTTGGCACTGTTAACGACGACCTGCTAGACTCGAGAAGAGCTGGTCGGTCACTGGGCTTAGCCGCCTGGTAACGCCTCTGGGAGGCGTGGCTGGGCCCACCGTGAGCCCGTGGTACACGGCCCAAATCTCCGGAGGATCATAAGCTGAGGCAAGTCGCCGACGAAGCTTCGTCCGAGCATTTGGAATGATGTGCTGCACCATGTGCACCATGTGTGAGCGAGAATGGTGCTTCGGGATGTGAGGGGGCCCCTCGGTGTTGAGAGATTAACACCGAGCCCTCACCGTCAACCGCGGGTGGACACTGCGAGCGGTCGACAGCGGTTTGGTTTCGGAGTGGCAGTTTGCAGGAGCATACTATGTGGCGATAGGCCACACGCTTGGCCAGGGGAAGGCAGCCGAGTGTGGACTCGTACGGTGACAGCCGGAAGAGGAAGCACGGCCCCTCCTTAGCGCACACCCAGCTTATCGTTGGAGCTATATGCAGCGAAAGTTGTCCGTGACCAAAAACGGAAAGCAACGTGGATAGATTGCGGCCCCACCAAGGTGGCGAAAGGCACCAGTATGCCCTAGCCGGATGGTACGGGCGCGCCGGTGAATTCCTCCGTGTGCGTCCGGTGCTCGTGGTCCTCTGGCCATGCAACAGTGTGGGGAGGGTCCGTCGGTTGGCGGTCGTATGACTCTACGGCCCTTGACTAGCACTTAGTGCTAATATAAGGTCCGTAGTTGTAGTCGGATGTCTGGCCGCAAGGCTTGTCGGATGACTTCAAACCCGGGAGCTTCGTCGACTGCTAGAAGAGACGTCGGTCACTAAACAGATCAGGCGTCGTAGGCCAATTCTTCGAGCAATCGTGAGGCGTTTGTTCAAGATCGGCAGAGACGTCTCTGCTGTTGGTGTGGAACACCATCGTCATAGACAAAAATAGACAATAAATATTATACAGGTTACAGGTACCTAATTATAATCATACAGGTTTATGATAAAAAATATTAGATTGGTACAAGGGAAAAAATTAATTTTTATACACTAGTAAATATAGGTAGGTACATATTATTTTTAATTATTTATCACTCGTCAGTGATCAAAAAATGTACAATAAATATTATATTGTAATGTGGGTAGATATACAGATTTATGATACAATTATTAGATACAAGGAACACAATATTAATTGTAGGTAACATAGTAAACAATATATTATAATACGGGTGAACGCAAGGTGAACTAAGTAACTCACCATGAACAGCGTGGAGTTGACGGACACACACGTGGGGCCAACTACCAAGTCCATGACGACGGTGTTACACACCAACAGCACAGACGTCTGTCATTATTGGACAAACGCCTGACGATTGCCCGGAGAATCGGCCTACGACGCCTGATCTGTTTAGTGACCGACGCCTCTTCTAGCAGGTCGACGGTATCAGCGCGAACCGAGTCTTCCTTTTCACGTCCTCCTGCAGACACTTCTTCAACGACTACGTTGATATCCACCACCAGTCGTTTACAAATCGTCGTCGTTTTCTCCGGGACTTAATATTTAACTTACAGTGACACGAAAAAAATGCAAAATCGAATCGAACTACAATCAAATTATGATAAATATATTTGAACCCAAACAAACCTATAATAATACATTCATGACAACGTAATATAATAATATATGCAGCCAACACAATTATATTATTATGGAGTAAGGAGAAAATACGTGGTAGGGGAATGTAATGGTTTTTTAGTGAGATACGTGTGTATTTGCCGTCACCATATAGGACATTGATAACGAACCGAA
This sequence comes from Macrosiphum euphorbiae, assembly GCA_949089665.1. Taxonomy (NCBI): domain Eukaryota; kingdom Metazoa; phylum Arthropoda; class Insecta; order Hemiptera; family Aphididae; genus Macrosiphum; species Macrosiphum euphorbiae. The sequence continues at coordinate 73,431 of CARXXK010001110.1, forward strand.
TATAACCTAACCTGTGACAAGTTAATATGCAATAGGATATAATATAATCATAATGTCCTAATCACACTACACTAGCAATTGATTATTTTGAATTGAAGGTATGATGATTTAGGATAATAATTAACAAAGCATTGAATTTAGCAATATGAAACAACTAACTTAGTGACCATATCTGAATATTCGAATGATACAACACACAAATAAGTTCATAACGCAAAAAGGTAATATATGAGCATAAACGAATGATGTGTAAGTGTGTGTCGTGATGTTGACTGGCGTGGACAACAGGGCCGGATTTAAACATTATGGGGCCCAGGGCAAAAATATTTTGGGGCCCTAAATGATCCATAACAAAAATTGCATACCTACCTAAACTTATTTCATGCGTAAAATATATTTATAGACTATAGTTACAACTAAAAATAACTATTTATGTTAAATAAATTGAACAAGTCATACAGTAATATATTATTTATTTTATTAATAAAAAAATATAATCTATGGCTAAAATGTATTTAATTAAATATATATATATATTAATAAACTGTACCAAAAATTTGTATTTATATTTTTAATAAAGAAAATAGTCAATTAAAAGTTAAGATTATTATTACAGTCATTAACCTATTATGTTTACATAGAAAATAGAATATTATAAATTGCATACTTTTCTTGATTTCTTTTCTGCAAAGTCATCTATAATATCATCAAATGACAGATTATCCAACACATCACTTTCAATGCTCATAACTGATAAAAAGTTCAAACGATCTTCATTCATTGTAATTTGTAGTTCGTAATCTATTTTTTATAATTTTCAATCTTGAAAGCGTGCGTGACTTGTGACTGTGTGCGTAGTAAATGATTATTAGTATGTGTACACTGTACGTGTCTCGCACTACACGTCTTCACCCTGTGTATGCGAGTATGCTTTACTTATTATCTTCTAATTGACAAATAACTACATCAATGTATAGTAATACATAATAATAATCATTGCATATAAAATAACAATACGCACATAATGTATATTCATTTATTAAATATTTCTGAAAACTGATTTGAATCCGTTATTATGTATGTCTACTAGAGATCGGTCAGTCAACATTTTAAAAATTCTGAATTCCGAATAATTAATATTCAAATTCAGAAATTTCAAAACATTCAAATTAAATTATAGTTGTTGTTGGGGAGGTGGTAAAATTGGGAAAAGTGGACTGACCGTTCTCAATTAGATATAATAACGAATTCAAATCAGTTTTCAGAAATATTTTTGCATTATTAGGTCGATCGGTAGAATAGTCAAAAGATAGGTATGTTTTGACTAAAATAACTGCACGTCACCGATCCCCTTTATATCCATTCTCTAATTATTATAATAAATTTATAAATATAAATTTATATATAAATATTTTCTACTTCGTATAGATTATTAAAATTATTTAATTTTAAATTTATTATAAATATTAATTACTTAAACAATTGAACAGTACAGGCTCATGAGTATTCTTGGCTGATCATAATGAAGTAACGAGATTTAGTCGAAAAGTGGAATGTACAAAATAATAAATAATTCACAATAAAGGTATAAACGCTATAAACAGCGATAAGCCGATAACGATTATAGACGTCTTGAATTTTCCAACATTTTACATTGTGATTTGTGACAGATTACATTATGATTTTTATATAATATATACTCGTATAAACATACACATGTAATCAGTGGCGGCTATCAAACAAAATAAAGGTGTATCAAATTTTGAATTTAGTTACCCACCCACCAACTCTGGTATACAATGGTATACAATCTAGTGCCTAACCAATAATTTACCACCCACCCACCCAATTATAAGGTGTATCGACGGATACAACTTGAGTATAGGATAGCCGCCACTGCATGTAATTATATAACCCGCAACTTTACGTCACTGTGATAATGCAATAACAATACAACTGTAGTATACTACAGTCATTACCCCATAATGTTTAAATCCGGCCCTGTACTGTAGTACAATTTAATTTATATTTTATACCTAATTCATTTTTATTTTCAAAACTATATTTTTTTTTTTAAATATAGTTTGAGAACCCAAAATTTGGGTTCCAAATTGCAATTTTATTTTTTTCATTTCTGATTCGAGTCTTGGGGGCCCCTAAAACTTGGGGGCCCGGGGCATATGCCCTTAATGCCCCCCGTCAAATCCGGCCCTGGTGGACAATGCTTATTGAGACTTCTCTGGAATGACACTGTCAACGAGTAGATTCTCTGTTATCCTTATAGGATATGATTTTGGTTGATTCCTTCTTCTTGTGCATCGATTAATATGTGATATTAAAGTATTGTTATATTTTATTATTTTGTGCGGTGCGACAAAGGTACCGCTGGTATTTTATGGTTTTGTTTTGACAAAACGTCTTGATCGGAGAAGTATCGAAGGGGCCTTGAATTATATAATATATATGTATGTATGTACGTATATATATTATATATACGAAAGAATGTGTTCATGATTTTATAATATACGGTGTTTACTGGCGCCGCTTATATTTGTTTATGTTGTCTCCACTAAACGTCCGGTCGGAGAGGTATTGAATAATATTATTTATGTGTTGCATATGCCACGTATATTATGTAAGAGGAGTGCGTATAATGTATAAATGTATGTACCTAATGGGTATGAATGTATGTATATTGGATCACCCACACTCCATAATATGTCATTATTTGTCTCGTGTTTTATTCTAAGTCTAAATATTATATATTACAATTATGTATAGTGAAATATTTTATAAATAGTCAACGACCAACTTTATAACAAAAAATTTCAAATGTTATACATTTTTTTGACTCTTTCTAACTTTAACTACTTATAAGAAAATACTATAGCTTTTTTGTTTTTTTTTTGTAGCACTTTCCAATCGTTTTTAATAATTAAACGAAACATGTCAGATAGACAGATATTATAATATATTATACTGACCATAAAACCGATCAACGATGTTATTATAATAATTGTATACTCCGACCCACGAGAGTCCATACGTAAACCGCGCATCGAATAGTAATACGCGACGTCTCTTTTCTCCCACCATGATGTCATTCCCTCTATGCGCATTGATGCGCAGAGACTGACGTGTTTGGACATATAGACTCTCGTGGGCTGGAGTATAGGTACAATTGAGTCAAAAACCGCGTGTTTGAGTGTCTAGCTGTCAACAGTGAAAGTCGATACCCGACTTGTCAATCTACCTAAATCGGATAGGTAGTGTACTTGACTGTCAGAATATTGGTACCATAGAATTTATAACGAAAGAAATTAAAAACGATGAATATACCAACTAGCACTCTTCAAAATCGAATTTTTATTATCCTGAAATATTTACAATGTCCATAGTCCATATTTCAAGCTTGTGGAACGCTTCATTCAACGAATTACGTGAAACGCTTTATTCGACCACGCTTGTCGAATTTACCTTACCAGTTTTCCCTTCTTCCTGCACACATGTGTACTTTGTTCTGTGCTCGTCCGGTAATTTTTCGTATGTAAAAGAAAATATGAAAGTTTGAATATCTGAGTCACCTAGAATGAAAATCGATTTACGTGCTACTAAGCTACTTACCTAGGTAGACGATAATATGCCATCAGTACACCAGATGGGCAAACCACCTGTGGTGTGGACCTAACGGTAAGCGACAGACGACAGAACTCTTTAGTTTCAAAATATATTATAGCCTATTTGAAGTTTAATGTTTTTACTTAAAAATATATCACTCAGTTTTTTTTGTTTTTACTTAAAAACATCCCTCGATTTGTTATGTAATACTACCTTAAGTAAGTCTTGGACTAGAAACCAAATTTTAACAGCACATATTATATCATACCCGGCAATAAAACAGAAGAAAAGTCGGTTTTTAAACGACCGGAACAAACCACGAAGACAAAACGCGTCATAATTAAAAAATCACAATAATAATTATTTGTTATTATATAAAAAAATTGTTAAAATTGTTAACATTGATACGGTTAAAATTAAAACACTGAGCTTTTCTACATCTGGCAGAGCGACTAAAAATTTTAGAGACTTGAAACATTTTAGCATTAATTAATCAATGATTCTAGATATGTACTATACTATTAGGTATTACTTAATTTACCATTTTTTGTGCAGTTTTCAATACATTCAGACTTTTAATTTATAAATATCAAAACTTAAACAATATAATAATTTATGTTCCATTAGTGACAAATAATAAATTTAAACAATGTACGGAAACATAAAAAATAATTTTCTACCTACACAATAATATTGTAATTATTTTTTTTACATTGATATGAAAATATTATTCAACACATTTATCACTTACAATTATTACAACTATGAATAATAATATGTAATACAATTATTTTGTTTTAAGTTTACCTAAATCATGACTTATAATTAAATAAAATAGCCAGTATGCAGGTACATAATATTTTCTCCTTAAAAATAGTAAAAAAAAATACTTTTAACTATCTCAAGACTTAACTTTTCTGTAAGATAAACAATTATTTAAAAATATAATTTGAACAATACAACAGAGACGTCATTATAATTAATACAATATTGTAAGTAAAAATAAATATGAAATACTAAAAATATATTTTTAAAAACTTAAATAACTTACGTCATTTGACTTAGATCGATAACAACCAATCGTAACTTTCATGCCAAAAACCGCAATCGAGATACTATTTTGTTATACAATTTCGAAATCATTTTTATTTATACTTAAAAATGAATATTGTGTATTAAAATTAAAAACTTGGAATTGACATTTTTTATTAGGTACATAATACTAGTATTATAAGTGTCAGTTTTATTTAAATATAATTTCTGTGGCAGTTTAAAAATCATGTCAACAATATTAAAAGTGGTTTCCAGAAATATTAAATCATTTAGTAATTTTTTTCTATTCCTGTACACTATGCCACTATTAAAAGGTGCAGAAACATATATTTTACCAATTAATAATTTATTTTGTTGTTAATCAAATTATTTACATTTTCAATTTATTTCCGGGAGAAGACTTATTAAAAACCAGGTAACTACCTTTTATCATTTTGTGGTTTTCATATTAATCGACATATTATTTAACTTAATAAATATTACATGGAGAATACCCATTATTAATGAGCCATACGCAAATAATTCAAATGTCCTCTCTCCGCCATAATATGTTTGGTACATATATCCACCGACCAAGCCACCAATATAGATGTACCTGGAAAATGAAATAAAATATTACAAGAATAATAATTATAATCACATATTTTAACATAAGGATATTAACAAAATTAAATTAAAATCATAAATCTGTTTTCTCAAGTTGGATATAAACTACATTAATAAGTCAGTTGGCCATTGTGTTTAATGTGCAATACAGTAATAATAGATTGCAAAGTATAATACATTTTAATAAATTTACAAAATTCTTCCCAGTTGAATGCTGAAACTCGATATCTTCTTTTACAAATATTGAGGACGTACACCACAAATCTCCAGTCTAAAACACACTGTATAGTGTATATTGTATTTTTACTGTTTTCGTAAGTCCACAAAATATTTTAAAAAAAATTAATAGTCAAGATAAAATATATTTTGGAGTGGCTAAATTTGGGAGCCATATTGTTAATCAGCCCGACGACTATTTTTATGAAGTAAAATAACATTTAACTATAATTTATTATAGTTACTATAGGCTATAGTGTTGCTAACTATGCTGTTTTAAAAAAATATTTAACTGAAGCAATTCAATGTAACAAAAAACGTAGAGAAAATGTTGAATCTAATTCTAAAGGAAGAGGCTCTTTAATAACTTTATTATCAAAGACTACAGTGAATAAAGTAATAGAAGCTATATTAGTAACTATGCGGAAAATAATAAAAAATGAATTAGGTGATCGGCAATTTAGTATTCAGGTATGTTTAACAATATCTGAAACAAACAATGTATAATTATTTAATTTTAATTAATTTTTAATTATTAAATTATAGGTTGACAGCACTCAAGATATAGGAGCTAATGATCAAGCTGCTATTTGTTTGCGTTATGTTTTCAACTCAGAAGTCAAAGAACGCCTGTTTAGTGTGGTAGAGGTAACAGACTCTTCAGGCAAGGGAATGTATGAGCTCATCGCCAAAGTCTTTTCTAAACATGGAATTCTTTTCAAAAATATTATTGGATCTTCTTTTGACGGTGCAGCTAATATGCAGGGACAATACAATGGATTACGTTCCCACATCAAGACTGAAAATAAAAATAGTGTGTACATTTGGTGCTATGCGCATATTTTAAATTTATGTGTTTGTGATATTTGTGGGAATGTGGCAGCTTTAAGTTTATTTGGATTGTTGAACAGACTAGCCACCTTTTTTTCGGATTCTTATAAAAGAATGAATGTCTGGAAGGAAATACAAGAAAATCTTGGAACTGGTCAAAAAAAAATGCGAAGGCTCCAGAAAATTGGTGCAACACGTTGGTGGTCCCGTGAAAAAGCTTTAAAATGGGTATTCGAAGGCGATGATTGTTTGTTTCCATTAATAATAAATGCATTACATTTTGTTGCAACATCTAAAACTTTCGACCCAAAAACAACTTCTGAAGCAATTTCATTAAAAGATAAATTGTGTGAATTTAATATTATAATAACAGCTTACATTTTCCTTCCAATTTTTAAAAGTGTTGGTCCTACCTCCACATACTTACAAACAAAAAACTTAGATATCTTAAGTGCTTTTCTAATGGTGGAAAAGTGCATTGTAGAAATAAGTAGATTAAATTTTGAAGATATTTTTAAGGCATCTAAAGGTTTTGCTTTAAAAATGAATGGTAGCTTTATCAAAACTAAAATATCTGAAGAAATAACTGTTGAAGATGACTTCCCTGAGACGAGGATCAGACGTAAGAAACGTATGTTTGATGAAATGAGTAGTATATATTTGTCTGTTCTGAGCACCTTTTTTACAGGGAGATTTCATCATTTCAAGGGGGACATTTCTACATGCTCCACCGTGTAACACATAATCTCAAAAACCCTAATGTATGTTCTGAGCACCTTTTTTACAGGGAGATTTCATCATTTCAAGCGGGGCATTTCTACATGCTCCACCGTGTAACACAAATTGTACACAAGTAAAAGTTATGTGTTGTGTACAACACAAGTACACAACACATAACTGTGTCTATATCATTTTGTTACACAAACAAAATAAATATGTTTTTACCATCAATGTATTACTCATAAGTGTTGGCGACACTGAACTTTTTATAGTCACTCGTACTAAAATTAAGTTAGCTATACATTTCAGTAACGAATAATCCGTTGTTAAACCAAGTTATGCTTTTTATTTTATTGTCTTGTTTCACTTATACATTTATTTTTTAAGTAAAAATTTCCAATTTAATGTTTTTTCTTTAAAATAAAAAAACATGAACTTTCAAAAAACCACCAGCAATTATTCTTCATTAGTTTCTTTAATACGAAACCAACCATATCCAACATATCCGCAATATGATACATTCACATCAAGATTAAAAACATATAATATATTTCCGTCAACTATACCTCAAAACAAATATGTATTGTCTGAATGCGGCTTTATATATACAGGGGTTCAAGATATTGTGGAATGCTTCTCTTGCGGACTTGTATTACATGACTGGAAGAAAGATGACATTCCATGGATCGAACACTCGAGACATAATTCCAAATGTATTTATGTATTATTATCGAAAGGTAACCACTTTGTAGAAAACATAATAACCAAATATGGAAGAACTTAATGTAATTGTAAAACTAAATATGTCACTCGCTCAACTGCTTAAACGTATGAACGATATTAAAATAAAATTTTGTATTTTATTAAAACAGTTTAAATGTGTTATTATTCCATTCTATATCTTGTAAATACGTGACCTAATGGATAAGACGTGAAGTTTTTAATTCAATATATAAGGTTCAAATCTAGGTAGCAGATGTTTGTTTCATTTAATTTGCAGGAATAATACGAGATATATAATTAATAATAAGCTCCCTCCCTCCACACTTATCAATTAGGTCACGTATTTACTTTTTTGAAATTGTATTTAACTTTTTTAGTATAAAACGTTGTTGTATGAATAAAATATAATCAGTATACAATTAACACTCTGATAATCATAGTATAATTTTTTTAAAACAATAATCGTCAGAACGAACAAAAATATATCGGTAAGTATTATAAGCTCGCCACAGTATGATTTCACCGATTGTCTCAAGGTCAGAATTTGAAATTCGTCAATATGGAAAGAAAAGTGTAACAGTAGGTTTGTTAGTTAACAAAAAGATTTCGATTGTTGTAATATTAAAATGTATGATTACTAAAAAGAGTTTAAGCCTCGATCTAGACCAATGGCAATCATTAATGTGTGAAAATAATTATAAAGCAATTATTGATAATCTACGAAACCGATGTAAACGTGTAAGAATAACTGATAACTTAAGCTATTCCGTTAATGTGAAACAGTCTTCAATCATATTATATTCTAATGAAAATTATATAACTTTATCACATGTCGATTTGCAAAGGCTGAATCAGCTTGGAGCTTGTATCGATCTCTATATAATCGAGAAGCAGAAAAAATTACCATGTTACCAGAAGACTTTTGACACAGCATATGCATTAATTATGGCAGATATTAACGGGTTACCCTCTTCTTGTCGACGGAATGAATTTACAAACTCATATATTCAGAATTATAACTTAAGTTATACTAATATAGAAACTAATGATATTTCTTTTATGTATGAATTATTACAATATCATTATAACTCATTATCAAATATGATATTACAAGAGTTAGAATTAGGTACATCAGCTATTAACCTGTAATTTATTTTTACACATCATGACACTAAATCATATACACTACTTTTGTATCACTTTTAAAAATAAATGTACGATTAGTTAATATATTGGTTTTTTTATTTTAATTTTCAACAGCCATTAAAACCAGATTTATTATGATTTTGATTTTTTAATACATCCTATTTTCTTGTTTGGATTAGACATGAACCGTGTAAATATTGTTTGTATGATGTTGGATAAATCGTTTGCGAGTCCTTGATCCTTTGCTAAATCAGTTATCGATACTTTTACACTGCACTCAGCTTCTTTCCATCTATAACATCATTAAAATGATAAGTATTTTACATTACAAATATATATACATACATACAGACACATTAATATATTATAAGAACCTTTTCACTATTACATACATCAACCAATGAATTTCTTAAATTATTTTTTTTTAGGAGTTAGTCATTGTAAGTTGTATTCATGTAAATTCTAAGAATCATATATTTATATAATATATATTACCTGTCTGTAGCAATAAGATTTTGAATATTTGTTATTTTATAGTGATTTATTGTCCAGTAATCACTATACATACTTCGTTATCAAATGGTAATTTTATGTTTACTATTTCATCACTTTGTTTCACCATCATCGAATTAATAAGTTCATTATTTACTTTCACATCTTTAATTAAAGGACCAATACTATCCAGATATGAAATATTCTAAAAAAAAAATAATTATAGGTATTAATAATAATAATAAAAATTGTAATTTTATTTAATATTTTTTATTATACTGTAAATTTTTTAATTTTTAATTTTTTTACATACTTTTTTAACTTTTGTTTTGCACATATTTTTTTTCAATTTCACATCTCTTTTTGTTTTATTTTGTTTTTTTGTGGTCCCCGGTTTTACCTCGTTATAATTGTTCTGAAATTATATACAATTTGGTTACTGAAAATCTAGTAAAAATATATACATCGTATTCAATGGGTATAATACTGAACCAGTGTAATACAGTATTATTCAAATATAACTATTAAATATATTATATTATAAAAATATAAATTTAAAATATATAAATATAAATTAATATTAATTTTGTACTTACATCGCTTTCAGTCATTGATTCTTCGTAATCACTAATGTTCGAATTAGAAAATGACATTTTTTTTAAATATATCTTTAACGGTAGATAATTTGTAGCTAAAATACGTTGAGTGGATTTAAGTTCTACCTCTAAAAGTGACTTGCTATTTGTATTTTCTAATCAATTTATATTATATTAAAACCAATAGTAATAGTAATATAAATAGTAATAGTAGTGGACAGCGTCTGCAATAACAAGATACGGATATAGTTTTTTTTATTAATTCTTGAAATTGAGCATTATAAAACTCTGACCGCAGTCTTTGATAATAATGTCATATGTCATATAGACGTTTCGTCGAAGCTGATATTATATAATGTGTATTATATATATTATTATAAAAACTAATAACCATTAACCTTACATTGATAATATAATTTTTTAGGAATTAATAATAATTTAAATTGCTGTTACGTTAATGAACAGAGCTGCCGCAGTCTTTAATGTTTAATAAAAAAAAAACAAAAAAACATTGATAACACTGCAATATAGACGTTTAGTCGAAGCGAATATTATATAAATTATTATAAAAAACTAATAACCACTTCAACGAAACGTGTATATAACAGTACTCATATTATCAGGGAGTTAACATTTTCATCTTAAACATTGTATTGACAGTCTCACAAACTTATAATATATCATATTGTCTCACAACGCTCAACACAAACATACACGGAAAAAGTTCAATTTTTTTCAAATATTTCAACTTCTCAAATTAACAATGTAAGTACCTATATATCATTAGTATAGATATTATTTTTATAAAAAAAAAATATTATAGGTAGGTAGGCGTACGTTACATATGGAACGAATCAAACGAATACGTGCACAATATTCAATTAAAATAGAAATTTTATTGTTGAACATTAGTTATGCTATCATAAACTAGTTATAAATCTAATTTAATGTTGTTTTATTTTTTACAATTACTTTTTTATTAAACTAAATTATTTATCCTAATTTTTAGAGCATGGATTTATTTTTTTTTTTTTTTACGGGTTGAATTTTTTTATAAATTACAATATGTCTTCAATCGATTCAAACAATATACGAAATAGAACAATCAACAATGTTCTAGAATCTTTAGAATATTATCGTTTTAACCCTGAAATCACCTTTATGTTAGTAGGAGATTATTATCCATTTATGGTAAAGGACCATGTATTAAATATTTTAACCGATCCACTTAGAAATTATACATTAGTTGAACTGTGTATACAAAATGTTAGGGACCAAAAGTATTGTAGCAGTGCATGTTATCATCATGAAAGATCTAGTGGTTATACTTTTCAAACTTACAATCCTTTATACCAGTTTGTTCGATTTAAAGACATACAAGCGTTTAAAGATTATTGTTATTAATTATTATACACGATCTATATTATGTGGACGGTTCTTAACTAAAGGTGTTGATTTACAAACTAATCCGTTCCCTACTGGTATTGACTCCGTACCTGTACCCGTAACATATTCAGAATTTTTGTTTTAGATAGAATGAGAAATATATCTCATAAATAAAAAACTAACAATAAAACAATTATCTAAGATGTTTGAGAGATAATTTCTCATTTTATATTTATATACTATAAATGTATAACTATTAAAATTATTTTAAATGTGTACACTTTAAAACATTAATTATATTGTTATTTAATATATATTTTAAAAATGCTGTTGAAGGATAAAAGTAAATATTTAAATCGTAATGATTATTTTGATTAAGAAAAAAAAAAAAAAAATAATAAATGTTAAAGATCTTAAAAAAATTAGAAACCTCAAATTCACTATTTATTTAAGTAGAACAAATTCTAAACCAAATTTGTCTTATTTAAAAGAGTTAAATGTAAAATTAGTTTTATTAAGAGAAAAAAATGGATATATGTCGAAAATATAGTGATTTATAGGTTACAAATTTTCGCAATCGAGAACAATGTTTCGGTAAAAGGTTAGATTTTATTACGGTAGCAGAATCTAAACGTGAAAGGTTTAGATCAGGTTAAATTTTTTTTTTTTTTTAATTTATTATGAATAATTATTAAATATATTATTAGTTTATAATTATTATTATATTATATTTTTGTCATTATTTTATTACTAGTAGATAGTTTACAAATTCTATAACAATTTTCTAGAATTAAAAAAAAAAAAAAATGGAGTCACAAAAATCATTAATCTGGGAAGAAATTAATTCCATATTAAAACAACTGAAGGAAAATAACCGTGGAATGGATAAGGACGAAGCCACTTTCAAAAACAAAATGAGAGATATTAACGTCAAAATACAGAACGCGTCTTTGAAAGCTACCCGGAAAAAGTTAAAAGAAAAAAAACAGATATTAATCAACGATTATAAAAATTTATTATATACAACTTTCGTCTGTGAAAAAAATATACAGAAAGGATTGAATGTATTATATGATAAATTGAACGATATATAGTCGCTGATAATAAAATCGAAATAAATAAATTATTTTGTTATTATTTATTATTTTATCTTATAATTATATATCGAATGATATTGTAGTAAATTATAACCTATATCATTCTTGTGTATATAATATCTGTCGAAGGATAATAAATGTTTTTAATGCTCAATACTGTTCAAGTTTTATAATCGTTCAAATAAAACTAATTTAATAAAAATTTTACGAAAAGTGGTTTAGATTTTAAAAAAAAACGTATCAATTTTCTAACGTAATGAGCGTATAAACAATGTACCTATCAGTATTAATTAATTTAATCTAAAATATTTTTTTTTTAAACTAGAAGGATGACTATTCCAAATGATGTAGATCCGAATGTTCAGAAACCAATTATTTCATATGAAACGGTCCGATGTATGGCATCTTCATTTGCATATGATGAACAGGAAATATTAGATTTATTCAAGTTAAATAATTCTAATTTTATACTTAAAGAAATTTATTTAAGTATAAACCTGAAATCAGTACCGACCCACTATTGTTCCTTGTCTTGTTTGCGAATTGACAATGAAAACAATAATTGTCAAATCCATTTAAAGGGATTTCACAGTCAATTTCAGACTGTTAAAGGCCTGCAAACATATAGTCAATTTAGTCGGTGTGCGAAATGTCGTGCATATTTGACTATTATTAATTTTAATACATCATATCCTGTAATAAATGTACCATTTTACTCATACAAGATAAAACCGACAGAGATAGATATGATTCATATAATCCATTCCATTTATAATTCAGGTAAATATAATTACTATAAACATAGTTTGATTTTAGTAATAGTTTCTCAACCTTATGATTATACAAACATTTCAGATTTTGAAGATATTTATAAACATGTGTACGTTATAGAGTAAGCAAATTACTTTTTTTACACACACATTTGGATCACGGATGATGAAAGTATGATAGTAACATAGTGTTATTGCTGTTATTAACAATATCTGGTCGCATGAACATAATCACTGAGTGAGTTCACACACACACACACACACACACACACACACACACACACACACACACACGTACGCACACACAAATAAATATTATATTCAACCTTGTTTATCATCATTGAATTTGTTTTCATAATAGATTGTATATTCGTAAATTCATAGAAAATACCTTCCAAAGATAAAGATTTACTATGAAATACAATGGGTTTAGCGTACAAATGGCAAGGTTCCAGTGGTCTTTCCAAAGGCCCCATGTTACGATTGTTTACTCAATCGTTTCATGTGTCGCTAAAATAGCTCGTTAACATTCTTAGTAAATCTAAATTCGGTTATCCGAAAGCGTCAACGTGATGAATTAAATACAGTCTATTCAAAACATATCAGTTGAGCAAAATATTTGAGAAAAATAAAAAAACTATGAATTAAAAACAAAAAAGATTACATACTCTTTTACTTGAAAAATAATAAAATACCTTATTTATATTAATTATATTTTTCACACATTTCGCTAAACAAAAAAAAGTTAATTGAATAAAAAGTGAATTATATTATACAGAGTATTCAAAAATCAATCACTGATATTATCTCAGTTTTATTTATTTTTGAAAATATAAAAAAACAGTAACTATATCATAAAGTTAAAAATGAAATAGAAAATGAAAACATGCTAAAAGAACACAGTCTCTTTGACTGATTATTATTATCAATATTTTAAGTTTTAAAACTTAAGAAACTTTAATTAAATATTATGTTAATAACATATTTTATGACTGGTTAGCTAAACTATACAAAATAATAATAATAATAAAAACGTATAAAGATTACATTTAGCTAAAAACAGAATAAATATTATACTAACGGGTGTATAAGAAGTTGTCTATAGAGGCCCCTTAATAAAAAAAAAATATTAATTAATACTATATTATTACCACATACTATATTCAAGAAGAATATTATTAAATAAGAAAAAAAACTACATATTATATATAATATATAATTGAAATAGAGTTGTTCGATATGATATTATAATAATTTATAACATTACCGCTTATGTATTTTATGTTTTACAGTTGTATTACGGAAAGAATGAAGAAAATTATTTCAAACCGCCAACCATCAGAATCAATAGAATTAATTGAAATTGAAAGATTTAAAAAAAAATGATCTGAAACATTTTTGATTAAGAATATAGATTCCATACTTAACAAGTTGAATATAAACTTTTTTATTAAATAATTGTTAAAGATAAAATAAATACTATACTAAAATTATAGGATAAAAATACAGAAGTATTATTTATTTTCATTGATTAATTTTTCCGCTAGATGGTGCTTTTTATATCGATTGTGGATACATCATGTTTTTTTGAAACAGGCTATTGAGGATTAGGAGATCATGTGAAATAATTAATTTTGACTTCAATGAAAAAATATTTTATTATAAAAGTATTACATATTTTACATAAAAAACATTATTTTAAAATATCTGATGATGTTATCCATGAATTTTGACTTGAATCAAAACCTAACCATTTAACAAGCATTTTATTCCCAACTTTTTTTACAATACGTTCAATGAGAAAGGTGTTTGGAAAATCAGTTAATTTAATTTCCTGTTCATAAAAACCACCTAAGATTATATTGTCTGATTCATCCTTTAGTTGATAAGTTACTGGGTTTGTCTGTAAAACTTTTGAAACTGTAAATATTTCCGTTGTCCAATTTGGTGTATATCCTTTACTAAATATATGTTTATACTTAGATATTCTTACTTTATCATTAATTTTAAATTTTGGATTATATAATGTATCATTTATTTGTGTATTCAATTTAATTTTGTTTGTATCCATTCGAGCTTCATTCGGTGTACATTTGATTGTTCTATGTTTTGTATTATTATAATTTTGTGTAATTTTTGATAGTGTATTATACCAATTCCATGTACCAGTAGCAGTAAAATGTCTATATATATTATTTTTAAGACTCTGGATCACGCGTTCCGCAATTGCACATTTAATAACACTGTATGAACTGTAATGTTTAATTTTGTATTTTTTCATTAAATCTTGAAATTGAGCATTGTAAAATTCTGTACCATTATCTGTCTGTAATAATTTCGGATGAGCTTTTTTCAATATATTAAACATACCTTTTGTACATTCTTTCGATGTTTTATTTTTCAACGCCTCAAGCCATACGTACTTACTATATGTATCTATGACAACTAAAATATACTTAAAACCATAATTTTGTTTAGAATGAGGTTGCATATCCATTAAATCAGCTTGCCAGAGGTCATCAATAAACCGCGTTACTACACTGCGTCTAGGAAATATTTTTCTCGCTGGCCGATGTAACTCATTAGCTATACTCTCTAAGGTAGTCATTATACTATAATATTTCTCTCACGTAGTTCTTCTAAAATAGATATTATTTCATTATTCACACCAGTATTACCAACACTTTGTGATGATGTCAAAAGATTTAATCTAGTTACTAGCTCATTCGGATCGTCATAATAAACTAATTGGGTTTGAGGTAAGACATCTTTATATAAACCAGAACCTTTCATAGTCTTTGGTGATGAAGTAAAATTAAACATCTTTTCAACTAATGGATTTGTAGACATGGAACTGTTTGCTTCTGGATTAAAATCAAATGGTTCAAATTCTTGTGTTATTTTTCTGCGTTTAGCGCTTGAACTAGATAAATGATTGTCAAATGATTTTAAATTAATTCGAGGAGTTGTATTCTCATTAATTTTACTTATTTCTTCGTTAAACTGTTTTTCCTCCATTTTCATTCGATCATACAGCGGTTTTACAACAGTCACCCATTTATGGTATCTCGAGGTTCTAGGTTTTCCATCTGCTTTTAAATGGACTCCACTAGTTTTCAAAATATTGTAATAAGATTCTATATCTGCTATAGTTGTATTTTTTGGTTCCTTCTCACATAATAAAGACCATAGTCCTGGTGTAAATTGGTAGTATTTATTAAGCAACAGTAATTTACCGTGACTAAAAGTAACAGAATGTTTTCCTATTTTATATGAATCACTATCTTTATCATAATACATACCATAAGATTTATCATAACGTGTTGATTTAGGACGGTTATTTAAAAAATTTTCATATGATGAATTTAATTCATCATCATTATCTTCTTCACTAATGCACGAGGTTTCTGATTTATTTTCTAGTTCAGTTGACCGTGTGTTACATATTACATTTTGTTTCACATGTGTACTCAATGGTTCAATTATCGGCTTAAATGCTTCACGGAAATAGTTTTCAGAATCTATAACACCACGTTTCATTTCCATTATTTTTCGTTGTATATTTTTTTTTGATGTTATTAAATTGTCCAACAAGACTTTTTCTTTGTTCATTGTTAATAATAAATGTAATATACCTGTATCGTATGACTACTGATAACACTATGCGGATAATAACTGTGTGATGGTATATTTATATATAGGTATAAGCACATAAAATTATTTTATTTTAATGAATGTATGAAAACCACATCTATACCTTCCTTCATTCATTTCTCGAGTTTTATCTATGACCAGAAACCCGTAATCGCTGTAATTCCAACATAAATGAGAAATTTTCCAGAATTCTGAGAAATCCATATCTGTAGACGAATGATCGTTGAATATATGTCGTAAATTTGTATCATCTTGTTTCAGTATCATTAAAAAGTTCGAGTTATCTCTTATTAGCTGTTTTGGTATTTTAGAATATGTCTGTGCCAAATAAAATACAGAGCTGGCACCTGAATGTCTACCAATGCTAAAGTATTCTCTGATTACAGATTGTGGACCGCATATCACATCATCAAAAATTATAATAGAATTTTTCTTGGTTAAGTTTGGTTTTATAACCTTATCAGCGCTTGTAAATAAGAAAAAATTAGCACCTTGTATACCATCTATTATTTTTTTTAGTAAAACATATTTTTCCTGATTAGAGGTTTTCGAGTATAAATAAATATTTTCAAATCTTAACCCGTTTGCATGTGTGATCAGATTATACATTATATTTGTTTTTCCTGAGCCACTGGGACCAACTAGTATAGCACGTATAGTATCGGGTAATAACGAACCGTGTCTTGATGGTTTTCTTACTACCTGAACATCTACATTTATAACATCCAATTTATCTTTCTGTTCTATCAAATCCATATTATTTTCTTATAAATACTCTAGAATTCTCTAATTTATAATCAGTTATCGATGACGCGTTCAACTCGCAAGTGTAAGTCAGTCAAGACTGGTAAAGGATTTGTAAACTCCCTTATAAATAGTCTCCCGTTCGAAGCCCATGTTTCAGGATATCAGTATTGTGGTCCTGGCACAAAATTAAAAAAGAGACTAGATCGTGGCGATAAAGGAATAAACCCATTGGATGCTGCTTGTCGTGATCACGATATTGTGTATGCAACGAGCAAAAATTTAGACGATAGACATAGAGCTGATAAAGTGTTAGAAAATCGTGCTTGGGAAAGATTTAAAGCAAAAGATACTCCTAGAAAAGAGAAACTAGTTGCGTACGCAGTAACAAACGCAATGAAAGCTAAAAGAAAAATAGGTATGGGTTGTAAACGGAAACGTGCTATAAAAACAAATGGTATACTAGCAGCGAAGAAAAAAAGAATCTCAAAGAAAAAGAATGGTGGTAAAAGGTCGATTTTAGCACCGAGACAGTCAGGAGGTGCAATTCCCTTAATACCTATATTTGCAGGATTGTCAGCACTTGGTAGTTTGATGTCTGGAGGTGCTAGTGTGTATAATGCGGTTCAAAATTCAAAAAGAAAAAAAGGTAGTGGTTTGAATTCAAACAAGAATAGGTTAAAAAAAAACTGATGATTACGCTACCTGACAGACCGCTTTCGTCTCAAGATATTATAAAATATGTTGTAAAGTTGAAAATCAATCATTTCCGTGGAGTCTTTTCACGTGATAACTTACCTAAAAAACCACATACGGTTGAATGTGGTATATTAAACTTGGATATATCTTCAGGCGACGGAAGTCATTGGGTAGCGTTTTATAAAAATAAGGACAAAGTTGTATATTTTGATAGCTTTGGTGATTTACCTCCACCAATTGAATTACAACATTATTTCAGACAGTTCAAAATAGTATATAACTATTCCAACTATCAAGACTTCAATACATTTAACTGTGGTCATTTATGTCTTGAATTTTTACAATGCATGAATCTATTACATTAAGTTTGACTGGAAATTCGACTGTATTATCTGTAAATTATTTTCCGCCTATAAACCTTTACGATGACTCAGAAATAGCTTTGTTATGTTTACAGTCATTTAATTCATTCCCAAATATTAATGAAAATAATAATAAATTTTCTATACAAGTAGTTGATAATGAAAACAATAATGATCCTATGATATGTTTTATTACATTGGAAGAGGGTTGTTATGAAATTGAAGATATTAAGGATCGAGTTAAGAAGCAAATAGTTGCCTATAATAGTAAAAACTTAACCAATTTAACATTCGACATTACGGTTGATCCTGATGATTTCAGATCGTATATAAAATGTAATGGAATACTACACTTTGAATATCCATATAGTATAGCACCTGTATTCGGTTTTGAAAAACGAGTATATAATCCATACAACATTCTTCGATCGGAAAAAGCTGTAAATTTAAGCACAATTAATTCTATAAAAGTAATGTGTAATATAGCTCAAGGATCATTCAGCAACCATCTTCAGAGTCATTCGATTTATGAGTTTTTCCCGAGTGGAAAGACAGGGTCGAAAGTAATTCAGGCACCGCCAAATTTAATATATTACAAATTGAATAAAACAAATATTGATTCGATAACCGTTCAGTTAGTTGATCAAGATCATAATCCGATTGATAATTTTGGTGAAGCATTGACAATCGTGTTACATATTAAACGTTACGGCTCTTGAGATGGGATTAAAATTCAATATAAACCCACTACTTCAGATCAGTACAACTAGTCATAAGACTAAAGTGCTAGCAGTAACATCAAATAAAATAAAAAAATTGACGGTGAAGAATAAAAAAATTTTACAAGCTCTGGGTTATCAATTAAAGTAGAATGCCTGAAAGTGATATTTTGGATATAACTTCACAGTACGAGACGGATTCTAAAATTACGAAAATTGAATATCATTCATACGCACCGTATACAACATCATTTAATAATAATGATGAAATACGTATATCAATCCAGCAAACGGATGTTTATCCATATCTACACGAAAGCTTTATTTTTCTAGGAGGAACAATTACTGATGCTACCAAAGTGAAACTATCTAATAACGGTTACTCTTACCTATTCGAACAAATACGATTGGAAATCAATGGGATAGAAGTAGATAGCACACGTGTTCTTGGAATCACTAGCTCGTTGAAAGGTTACTTATCCGGTACGCCAGATAACTACAATTGTTATGAAAATGCTGGTTGGAATTTTAAAAACGCAACGCAATCGGAAAATGAAAAAGGTGAATTTAGTGCTTGCATACCATTGAAATATTGGTTAGGATTGTTTGAGGACTATAAAAGAATATTAGTGAATTCTAGATTGGAATTAATATTAACCCGAAGTCATAGTGATTTAAATGCTTTACAAGTTAAAAGTGGTGCGACTGTCACTGAAGGTAAAGTTACCTTAAATAAAATAGTCTGGAAGGTCCCACATATAACGGTTGACGACGAGGAAAGGTTAAAATTATTGAAACTTATAGAAAAAGAAAAAAGTCTATTTATCCCTTTTAGATCTTTTGAAACTTTTGAATATCCTGAACTCGGAACCACTAAAAAAGTTGTATGGAATTTGAAAACTGCTTCAAAATTAGAAAAACCACGATTTATCATAATTGGATTACAAAAAGGACGTAAGAATTTGCTAACAAAAGATTGTAGTATATTTGACCATTGTAATTTAACAAACGTTAAAGTATTTCTGAACTCTATAGCTTATCCATACGATAATTTGAATTTAGATTTTACTAAAAATAATTTCACCTTATTATATAATATGTATACATCGTTTCAAGAATCGTACTATGAAAAAAGTATTCGTAATCCGATATTGAGTCCTTCTACTTTTCTGACAAGAGAAAGAGAACATTGGTTGTGCTACGTTGTTTTTATTTTTTTGATATCGCTTTTATAAAAGAATTTATAAACTACGTTGCACAGCCATAGTTCTCCTTTTTATGTGGTGAAATTCTCGTTTCTTAGTTATGATTGTAGCCTTCTAGGTTCATTCAAGCGCAAAACAGTTTTTGCTATGTTGTGAATTTGTAAGACGGAGACAATGAAAGCGGGTATAGCGTCCCCTTAAATGTTTGCCAAAACCAAAAGTTAATTAGTGGTTTATAGTTTTTAGTTGATACAGTGGATTATACTTATTATGGTTTTCAAAACTGAAATATATGGTGTACCATATAAGCAATTTTACTGTACCATTAACTAACATACCCACCTGTTCACGGGACACATTGTATATCTGATTGTGTGTGTGGATTATATGTGTATCAAAAGGCTTTGCCTGTTTGGTCATTATAAATGAATAAATAAATAATTATAGATGTTTAAATCTTAAAATATCCATGACTTGTTTTAAAAATGAAATACAAATATAAAAAGTGCTTCCTTAAATATTTTTGCTTTTAACTTTGATTATTATAATATTATATCATATCATATTACTCTAATATTAAAGCTTACAGTACAAAATTAGATCTACTGTAGTTACTCACATTTGCATGTTGCTCGTAGTTCAAAAAGTGAAAACAAATGGTGCACTGACATATTTTTAACAAAGTTTTAATTTTTTAGGCAATACAATTTTACTGGGCAAGAATAAAATTTCATTAATACTGAGGACCTCAACATATTTAAATTGTAAGGAAACACACGAGTTTGGACATTAGGATCTATTCTGAAGGAAAAGTGAATCTAGTTAGATGCCAGGTAAAAATTGAAAATTACCAAGGGTTTTCAAATACATCGGGAAAAACAAAAAAATAAATAAGGAAAAATGGTTATATATTTACGAAACCCCAATTTTTGACAAAAATGTATTTTGTTTTTTTGGTATAACTAAAATAATAACTTTAGATACATGATTTTTTCATCAAATGTTCCGATGCCATGCTATTTGAACACAATACATTTATTTCAATGTCAAGAGGATGTCACACCCGCATGTGTTGTCTCCGTCTCACAAATGTACAACATAGCAAAAACTGTTTTGCTCGGGACAACTTATCTTGCACCATATTTGTTGTAAAACTACCAAATTTTCACAACACAACACAAGAAGAACTATATCTGTGCAACTATAAAGCATTGTTAATAGCACTATCCAATCACGTTATATAAGAAAATTAAAAAAAAACCAAATGTTTAGAAGCAAATAACTTTGATTTCACACTGTTGCATAGATAATTTCCCACCCTATATGCTCAGAAATTTTGAAGCCACTACTACCCACACAGAAAGATAAAAGTTGTCCCCTGTAAAACAGTTTTTTGGTATGTTGTACATTTGTAAGACTGAGTCACCACATACGGGTGTGTCATCCTCTTAATATTAAAATTAAATCTTAATTAAAACTTCTCTGTTCAAACATTTAAATATTTACTTTCCTATAACACCTACTAATACATTGTAACAGATATTTTATTATTTTAATGTTTTTAGAGTTAACACACATAAAAACCTGTGTTTTATTCTAAACAATTGGATCAAAAGCCACCTCAAGCTGTTAAACGATTTGGGATGTCCTACAGTAGATAAATTTACTAATCATTGTAATATTAAAAATCAAATTTAATTAAATATATAAATTAAAGGCTTCCCACTCATGGAACTTACTTCTCAACAAGGAAATACAAACTTCTTTGCAAGAAAGCTAAGCGAACACCAATTACCTTCAGTTCCAATCTGAATTGTATTAGTGAATACAATTATTTGTCAATGTACTATTAATTATCATTATAAGATAATTTTATTTTTTAATTTTATAATAAAAAAATAATGTATTTAAATTCTAAATAAATTATACTATCATACTTTTCATATTTGTCGTATTTATAGTTTAATTGTAATGTAAAATTTAGAAATACATATATGACTAATGTGTTGTAATTTAATGTTATACTTGCAACAGTTATTTGTGAAAACTAAACATGAAATTCTTAGTCAGAATTTCAGAAAGAAGAAATAAAAGAAACATTTAAAAATATTTTTGGTTTTTATGTAACAGAACCTTAAACTAAATCTTATGATTAATATGTTTTTTTCAACTTTTTAACTTTAACTAAGTTTTACTGTTTTTTATTTACATTTTATTATGAGTAGAACACAGATTTGTGTGCGTTTGCATATTTATTCTGGTTGTTAGTATGATATTCTAAGTGAGCACAGAATTTGTTCCCTGATCAGCGTTTATTTTATTTCTGGGTGGAGGTGTAAAATATTAGAAAAAAAATATATTTGAATAAATAAAATAAAAAAAATAGGAAACAAGCTTGATAAGAACTATATACGTATTTTGTAATAGACAGCTGTAGACTGATCTAGGATTTTTATGGTAAGTAGACCAATCTAAGATTTTTTGTGATAGGCAGCAGGAACTGACCTAAATATTTTATGGTAATAGACAGCAGGGACTGATCTAATGAATTAAAGTAGACGGCGATAGGCTGATCTTGGAAATTGATGCACGTCCGTAACATTTTGAATTATATATGGGAATAATTGATTAGAGTGAAATATTGAATTTATGAATTGAAATATAGAATGATAGATAATTGTTGAAAGAAATTAAATGATATAGGTATTGATGAAAATAGATTTTGAATTAAAAGGCAGTAGATGACCTTATGGAATAAAAGTAATTGACGTCAAATTTTGAAAATTGTTTGAAAAAAAAAGAATTAATTATAGGGGCCCTGGGATAAGATTTAGTATAATATTACTACGAATAAGTTGATAGAATCAGTGGCGTAGCCAGGGGGGGTTTTGGGTGTTTAAACACCCCCCATTGACATTTTCCTCCCTAATAAAAATATTGTTTATAGGGTTTAGGACTCCTCGCATTATTTTAGATAAGTTATAAAATTTAAATTTTTTAAATGTCTAATCAAACAAAGTTTGAATTTGCATATTTTACTAAAAGTGTTCATTTGAGCGATTTTTCGCATATTTATTCATATTTTGCATTTTTCTAACTTAAATGCAGATACATAAAATTGTCGGGAAAAATCATATTTGGATAACATTGAAAAATATCTTTAAAAATATTATGTTTGGTGAGGTACAATAGGCTCTAATTTTGATATTTGGGGAGGCCGAAGCCTAAAACCATACTATTATAAAATTGAATTAAAAAAATTTAGTAAATGATTGGGAGGGCTGTTAAAGTTGTTGGTGGAGCTTGGCTAAACGGTTTGCTATATTTTCGTATAGTTATGGTAATATGGTAGGTATGTAAGATTTTATAAGTCTCTTTATAACAAGACTGTGTTAAAACTATAATTGACATCTACATTCTAGATTGTACGAAGAAATGAAAATCAGTAGATATACGTGTTCGTTTATTACGGTGTTCGCATATCACGTTATTCTTTATTACATATTTATTAACCTAGTATTTTATTCCAGTATTTTTAAAAATCAAGTTGATTTATTTCACAATAGTTTAAAAATGTACAAAACATACAATAGTGTACTCCGTCCATAACAATAATTCAATATAGGTACCTACCTATATTAAAATTAGTAAGCCCGTGTATAAATAATTATATAGGTACCTACTATTTTTTAGTTTTTATTACCAAAATTGTAGTATGTTTATATTAAAGAATATGTAGTATATATTTAAGAATATTTTGACAACTTTGACTGCATCATATTTCGATAATATTTAGTGCAACAAGTCAAGTTACGAACCCTAAATTTATTTATATACAAAAACTGTAAAAACTTGGTTTTAAACTATACTTAAACACCCCCATTTCATAATCATGGCTACGCCACTGGATAGAATAATTGTAATGATTAATGAACAGTTAATTTTTTTTTGGGTTTGAAATTAAATGGTTAAAAAAGCGCGTAATTAGAAAATTAAATCTTTAAAAAAAAAAGAATAATAAATTAATTTATAGAATTATATAAGAAAAGGTAGTTGAATCTTGTTATAAGATTGCTGGCTTACCTACCCAGTAATAGTTTAATAATATTCAAACGCGTTACTCGTAAAAAGATCACGGCGAACCTAGGCGCGTAATAATTTACGTAAAATACATGCGTTGTATAGCAACGGGCGTGTGTTAGGTTAGTAGGTACACAGTACAAGCGCGTACGCATGAAACATCGCGGAACATGGTGAGCGGAACTGGTGAGGAGATAAATCGTATCGACATTTAACACGCGTAGCATAGGCGATTGAACGTTTTACGTGTTATTAGGTAGGTACTCATCCATTTTCGACGTACAACGCGAGTTTACGCAATTTATTTTATGAATAATTATGTTGCATGTTGTTTATTTTGTAAGTAATTATATATATGTATAATTAATTTTGGTGATGATAGTTACGTATTAATCGTTTATAAATAATAATAGTAGATACATGTAGGATAAATACTATTGGTAATTACATACGCGGACAGAATATATTAATTGAATAAGTAAATTAATAAATATAGTTTATATATATTATATATGTACCTAATGTTTAGATATATATATGACAGAATCCGATAGTTCAGATATTGAAACTAGTTCTGCGGACAGTTCAATAAAAGTTAAAAAATATAAACGTAGAAAAAAAAAAAGGTGGGTAAGTGGATGTCGCTCTGCTGTACAGTAGGTTACAAGTGGGTCACTGTATAATGGATGCTATTAAATTTGAATTCAATGATTCAATATCATTGTATAAGAAAAACGATTCTGAGCGAAGACGGTATATCAGTCTAGGTTTAAGACAAATTATATACATATCTATGGTATTAAAAAAAAATTGACCTAAAATAAATTCCAAATTAATCATATCACAATATCCATTTATCCATATATCCATTATAACACGTTATACATCAACATCAATAACAAACCCTGATACTATCATATATATATAATAGTACACTTTAGAAGTTTCAAGTAGGTACCCACGAATAATATTATATAATCACAACAAAATAACTAGGTTTTTTAATATGTAATTTCGTCCAAATTTGAACATAAAATGACTATAAAAGTAAACTGTGATTGTATATTTTTTAGATTTTTCGGTAAGAGAATTAACTACTTACGTGGAATCTTGTTTTAAATTTTCAATCCTTAGATATAAAAACTGAACATTTTATAATTTATTAATTACGATGATTAATAATTTTCGAGATTTTGAAAAATTCTATCAAAATTCGATGTTAAAATGCTTATAAAAAAAAATTGTGCCTATGTATTTTTAATATTTTTCAACTGATATTGTAACAATATATCAGGAGCCTTGTATTAAATTTTTACACTTTTTGGCCCAACAGATAAAACTTAATTGATATTTATAGAAAAAAAAAACTAAAAAATTGAAAACTGAAAATGTCCGTAAACGGCTCAAAAAGTGTCAAAATATTTTCAAAATTGTAGGGTGTATAGGAAATGCTAATATAAACATTCAGTGAAATTTTCATGTATCTACAGTAATTCGTTTTTAATTACAACAAAAAAAGGAAATTGCCACATGAGAAATCGAGTGAATATCCAATGTTGTAAAAATTTGAATTTCAAACGCTCATAAAAATTTAAATTGACTTTCCGGTAGAAATTATTTTATTGATAAAGGTAGACAATCTTATGAGTAATCTTGTATTAGATTTTCAAATCTTAGATTTAAAAAGAAAAATTTTTACGAATTCTTAACTCAAAATAATTTGCTAATTTTCGTGATTTTTCCATATTTTGTCAATTTTTGAACTTTAAATGCTTATAAAAAAAAATTGTGACTAAGGATTTTAATATTTTTCATCTGCCTTTGAAACAACATATTAGGAGCCTTCTTTTAAATTTTCAAGCAGTAGTATATATTTGTGCTTTCTGAGCACCTTTTTTACAGGGAGATTTCTTCATTTCAAGGGGGCATTTCTACATGCTCCACCGTGTAACACATAATCTCAAAAACCCTAATGTTCCTTCTGAGCACCTTTTTTACAGGGAGATTTCATCATTTCAAGGGGGCATTTCTACATGCTCCACCGTGTAACACAAATTGTACACAAGTAAAAGTTATGTGTTGTGTACAACACAAGTACACAACACATAACTGTGTCTATATCATTTTGTTACACAAACAAAATAAATATGTTTTTACCATCAATGTATTACTCATAAGTGTTGGCGACACTGAACTTTTTATAGTCACTCGTACTAAAATTAAGTTAGCTATACATTTCAGTAACGAATAATCCGTTGTTAAACCAAGTTATGCTTTTTATTTTATTGTCTTGTTTCACTTATACATTTATTTTTAAGTAAAATTTCCAATTTAATGTTTTTTCTTAAAATAAAAAAAAAACATGAACTTTCAAAAACCACCAGCAATTATTCTTCATTAGTTTCTTTAATACGAAACCAACCATATCCAACATATCCGCAATATGATACATTCACATCAAGATTAAAAACATATAATATATTTCCGTCAACTATACCTCAAAACAAATATGTATGGTCTGAATGCGGCTTTATATATACAGGGGTTCAAGATATTGTGGAATGCTTCTCTTGCGGACTTGTATTACATGACTGGAAGAAAGATGACATTCCATGGATCGAACACTCGAGACATAATTCCAAATGTATTTATGTATTATTATCGAAAGGTAACCACTTTGTAGAAAACATAATAACCAAATATGGAAGAACTTAATGTAATTGTAAACTAAATATGTCACTCGCTCAACTGCTTAAACGTATGAACGATATTAAAATAAAATTTTGTATTTTATAAAAAAAGTTTAAATGTGTTATTATTCCATTCTATATCTTGTAAATACGTGACCTAATGGATAAGACGTGAAGTTTTTAATTCAATATATAAGGTTCAAATCTAGGTAGCAGATGTTTGTTTCATTTAATTTGCAGGAATAATACGAGATATATAATTAATAATAAGCTCCCTCCCTCCACACTTATCAATTAGGTCACGTATTTACTTTTTTGAAATTGTATTTAACTTTTTTAGTATAAAACGTTGTTGTATGAATAAAATATAATCAGTATACAATTAACACTCTGATAATCATAGTATAATTTTTTTAAAAATAATCGTCAGAACGAACAAAAATATATCGGTAAGTATTATAAGCTCGCCACAATATGATTTCACCGATTGTCTCAAGGTCAGAATTTGAAATTCGTCAATATGGAAAGAAAAGTGTAACAGTAGGTTTGTTAGTTAACAAAAAGATTTCGATTGTTGTAATATTAAAATGTATGATTACTAAAAAGAGTTTAAGTCTCGATCTAGACCAATGGCAATCATTAATGTGTGAAAATAAGTATAAAGCAATATTGATAATCTACCGAAACCGATGTAAACGTGTAAGAATAACTGATAACTTAAGCTATTCCGTTAATGTGAAACAGTCTTCAATCATATTATATTCTAATGAAAATTATATAACTTTATCACATGTCGATTTGCAAAGGCTGAATCAGCTTGGAGCTTGTATCGATCTCTATATAATCGAGAAGCAGAAAAAATTACCATGTTACCAGAAGACTTTTGACACAGCATATGCATTAATTATGGCAGATATTAACGGGTTACCCTCTTCTTGTCGACGGAATGAATTTACAAACTCATATATTCAGAATTATAAACTTAAGTTATACTAATATAG